>JAQQRF010000841.1:0-38440 GCA_030523145.1 Trissolcus brochymenae | reverse complement strand
TTTAAAGTTGTATATAGACTCCGAAAAAATAAGTTTAGACGAAAATACTGTCTGCTCGTATTGTAATCGTAACGAAACAAATAGCTTATTTCATATATTCAACTCATAGACTCAACTGTCATAGACACAACTGTCCGATTTTTTCTGGTCCAAGATTGAGATATCTGCCTGACCTGTTGAGAGAAAATCAATCGTTGTCCGCTATATTAGCTAACCTTACTGTCAAAAAGTTAAATTGTTTATATTATTTTTTTTTTTGAATAAATTAAAATAAGGAGACTGATTGAATCCTGATCTGTAAACGGTAACGCGAACAAACAAACTCTCGATGTAAACGGAGCTTCAAACATTGTATTTCAATAAATAAAACATGATAAATAATTTTGTTTTAATATACATATAAATTTATACATGGGAGATTTAGAATAATCCCCAGGACGGACTAAGTGGTTTTCGAGGAAAAGTTCAGCGATGGTTTTCGGTACCAGACCGTCGAGCAGCTAATGGCACGAAGTAAGTACCAGTATTACAATGTATCGCAAATAACCCAAGGTCATTTGTGTTTTGGTTCAAAGAAGCATATGCAATAAAATAAAAGTTAAAGGTCGAACATGTTTTCTGTAACAGTAAAAACAGTCTATTCAACAATTCATGTTTATGAACAAAAATTATATGCTTCACGAAATTTAATTTTTACAACAAGATCAGCATGCTACTAGCGATTTTTCATTTAATTCAAGACGAATATTAATATGATCACAAGAAATGTTATCACTTTTTCTTGATCTTAGCTCTTTATTATTTTTCCAGTCCAGGATACTGTTGATCGTGAGAACCTCACAAGAAAAAAATTTATTAAACTATTTTATATGACACATAAAAGCAAAAACAAAATTGTTTTAAATGAATAAAAATGCACACCACCGATGATTCCTGCTAAAATAACATTGTTACCCTGATCAACTATCATTCTAGTAAGTGGAGATACGAATATAATCGAGGTACGGTGGCTGTCCTTGCTGGCTTTTTCTTCGAAACTTTCTACATCTTGTATAATGTTAAGCAGGAAGCAAATTAAGGTGATATGAGCGCCATTCAATAATAATGGGAGAATTCGTAGCACACTACAACAAAATTTTCGGTTGAAAAATGTAAATAAAAAGTGATTTCTACGATTAACCTCCATATCAAAAACTAGAACTCACTTTTCGGCAACGTTTTACAATAAAAATTAAATTGAAATTAAAAATTAAATTTTTGTGTATAGGAATGTGTAAAATGAGTGAGAAAATTAATAATCATATTATTAATTTTAATTAAAGAAATCTGTAATGTCGGTAACTCCCGGTTTCACACCACCTTAAGGTAGGTATCTACTATGATACTAAGATACTATGGTATCTACTTTCGGTACTAACAATATTTAGTGCTTCCTCCGTTCGAAGCTATTAATTTTAAATATAATCTTCATTCAGAATTATATTTTTTTGGACTACTGTTTAGTCGGTATTATATTTGTTCCCTGCATTATCGATCACGGACTAACAATTTCCAGTGTTTTGTTTATACGGTTCGAACCTATTGGAAGCTATTTACAATCTACATTCGGTGCATAATACGATGTTATATTGCACAAACAAGTTTGTCGATTATTATATAAATGATTGAAATAATGTTCATACTTTACGTTCAAATTCGAATAAACAACAAATAAAACGAATGCGAGATGAAGAAGTAAATTGATACAGGCTATGTAATGAAAATATCATGTATTTTAAATATATTTTGTTATATACGTATGTACCAGTTGTTATTAATGTGATTTTTCAATCTATATATATATATTCACAAGAACATCATCAAAATATAGCCTGCTGTGTGAGTATAAAATAATTTGAAAATAAATTTTTTTTTTAATTTCATTTCTTGTTATTTTTTCAGGATAATGTCATTTCCAACAACACAACGTGTAAAGGACAACGAAAAACGTTTTTTTCGTACACAAGCGAACAATTTATATCTATAAGTCTGCAGCAAAGAAAAGCTGTTTACTCTACGCTCTTCAAATTCTGTTCTATCAGAAATTTAATTTAGGCGACGAAGCTCTTCCTGTTTATAATAGGATGCAGGAATACAACCGTTCTATTGATTGAAAAAGCCTGGGAAATTTTTTGAGATGTTTAAATGCTAATTCAAATAATACTTTGGAACTGAACTCTGTGATGTACACACAGTTCAGAAAAACTATACTATGAATGATAAGAAGAATCACATTCAATTCTGACTCAACATTTCTAAAGCAAGCTGCGAATTCTTGAGATTGAGTGAAGTCGTCACGAGAGGAAGTGATATCATTGACAACTAACTTGTAGAGAGTGGCGACACTGATTTGTTGGCCAGCCCTCCAACCAATGTCAACCTTGTCCAAATTTGCAAATATAGCAGACTTCCACTTCAGAGATATTTTTGAAGAATATACATTTTTATTGTTCGGAGGACATCCTAAAGTTTAGTTAAAAATTCTATCCAAACGGATTGAACTTGAATTATTTTCACAAATTTTGAGACTTTTTTCAAGATGTTTACCAATAACCGATTTTGCAGGAGATCATTATCTTATTCACGTAAAAAATACAGTATTGATTTGGTTACGTTATTTTGAAATAATTTAATGAAAAGAAGATGCCTGAGTTTCGATTATGGATCTGCAAAGGTATTTATTATAATACTGCATTTATTTAAACATTAGAAGTATCGGGAAATCGGTTACCATGAAAGTACCAATTTTTTAGGTCTGACATTTTATTTGTTACGTTTAATATAAAGGAATCTACAATTTTTCCCCTAGATACTTATTGTGTTAATACAAAAATCTTAGTCAAATTGATTATTACTATTATTAGTATGAAATTAGTGCCATTTTGTTTTGCAGAATACCCTGATGATGATGTACTTGGCCAATATTGGTTCTAACTTGTCACTCATAGGACAATATTCAATATTTGTACACCTACAAAAATATGGTTGTACACCAAATGCAAAAGTAATTGAAACATGCATACGAAATTTTGTATTTCACAGACTAAAATATAAGAACGAGTGTTTTTCGTTTTATACAACTTGAAGAATTGTATGGAAGAACATCAAATCAGACCAACTAAAGAATAATACGAATGATCAATGAATGTTTGAAAATTCATAAAAATTCTATGCAAATTTTTTTGTTTATTAATAAATTCATCTTTGTTTTTGAGAAAGATGAATCCAGATGGGTGCTATTCGTATTGTTTCAAAATTTTTTCAGGCTTTACGAGAAATGGAAAAAAAAATTAGTCATTTAATTAACCACTTAAAATTATTAAATGTGATAACTAAATTGAATAATGGCAATAAAATTAATTCGCGTATTCAGTCTAGAATTTAAGATAGTTGGATATTGATATCGTAAAACTGAACCTGAGGATAGTTTCGAAATGATGAAAACAGTTTAAAGTGTATTATTTTTAATAATATCAATATTAATAGAAATAAAATACAGATATTTTTACATTATTTATAATTATTTAGTCGTTTGATTTACTTATAATTGATCTTGAGTTATCGAGCATGTAAATATTGTTTAAAATGATTTGTTAAGTTATTTTATATTCTATTATAGAGATTAAGGTTGGAAGAATTATGGTAGAGTCCGGGATTGAAAAGGTTGAGATATGCAGAACACGTATTTGTTAAGTTTTAGTGTGAAAAATGACAAGCCCATCTTGTGCATTATTTGTAGGATGCATAAAAATGTTTAAATATGTTTTCATTTGTTACGCACTATTATATACCCGTGCACAAAGCATGAGCCCTTTTGAATTATTGTTTGCTCGTAAATTGATGGGATGCACACATTAGATTGCTGAAATTTGTTACTATAAAATATTAAACAGCCGATTACGCTACATCGCTGCTTAATAATGACGATGTATATACACATATTTTTTTTATTTATATTACTTATAGACATAGTGGCTAACGAGTACAGGAGACTTTTTTTACAAATCTAATTAAAATTTGTACACAATTTTGCATAAATTTATTAATTACACGATTTATAATCAATTTCTCATTCATTTGTAATTCTCACCTTGCTTTGGCTTTTCTCGACTAATACAAATTTTGATACACAATTTGTAACACGACATTTTTAAAACTATAAAATTTTTGCCATTCAATTTTTTCATTTAACTAGTCATTGATAATAATAACTTAAAACAGTTCACATAGATCACATAGACTGGAATTTATATAAAAATTTTGCTCACAAATAAATCAGTAAGATAACGATAAGATCAGTGATAAACTGATCAGACTTGTAAATAAAATTCACACAGAACGCCATGACTTTGAGGAACTAGCCAAAAATGTATAAAATAAAAGAAATGTTGATCATAAAGAAACGAATCAAATAATTTCAAATTAAATGGTGAATTATTTGATTTGTTTAGAAATTTTCAATTCATCAAAAAAAAAGAAATAAAAAAATATATTCATTACTCAAGAAAACGATATAATTGGGGAGGGGAGAAGGGAGACAATGTTTCGTAAGTGCAACTTTTTGTCAGTGTTTGACAAAATAAGAGTGCCGACGAGGACAATTCAGTCAAGGAGTGTGAAATATTCAACATCAATGAATACTGGACCAGGCTTCGAGTTCAGTGTAGTTTAATTTTACACACTTGAATTAAATTCAATCCCCTTTGCTAGATATGTTTACATTTTTACATCTGAGAACAGATAACGAGTTTTGTTCTAAACTCAACGATAAATACGACTGCAATCTAGAATTCTTAACAATACAAGCGGGGCTATGTAGAGACTTGGATGACCGGTTCAGTGGTGGTATTATTGTTAAGCAACTTCTGTTTGTCCCTTAGTTTGAGCTCATAGGGTGGTGGCGGCGACTCCTTATGGGCCGCGGGTGACATTGCATCCGTCTCTTCTAAAGGCGAGGCACCTTCTTCGCTGTCTTCAGCTTCCTCGAAGTCGACTTTGGAGCCGTGCATGTCGTGCAAGCGCGAGGGCAAGTACGTGGGATGAGGTATACCATAAGCCGACTCACCGCTGTACGTGACTTTGCCCATAAACGACCTGATTTCGTCAAAGTAGGTGTCTTCTCGCTCGTTCTCATTGCTACTACCAGGAGAGTCTGCGACTGCGAGGACGCCCGTACCATCGTCGGCATCGTGCTTCTTGAGGTGGCGATCCAGATTGGTTTGTTGGCCGAAGCAACGGTCGCAAAGCGTGCACCTGAAGGGCCTCTGTTTGTCGTGGATGTTGCGCACGTGACGCTGCAAGTTGCTGGAGATGCTGAACGACCTCTCGCAATACTTACACTTGTACGGCTGTTCACCAGTGTGGGTGCGCAAATGCCTCGTGAGATTAGCCGAGCGGGGGAACACCTTGCCGCAGAATTTGCATGAGTATCTGTCCTTGATCTTGCCATGGTGGTGCGGCATCACGGGGTCCTGAAAGGGCTTTACACCGTGGAACGCCCCAAGCTGTGGTCTCGTCAGCAAATCGAAACCAGCGCTGCCGGGCCTAGTGCCGTTGAAACCGTTCATGAAAGAGCCTAAAAAAGGTAGCCCTCGAGTCGGCCCGAACGACGACAGAGGAGGCATAAGTCGCGTCGATTCTGGAGAAGCTGCTCCTGCCACCACCGAATTGCCGCAACCCGCGAACCCTGCGAAATTGTTCGCTCCTGGAGTCGATCTGTACATTGCTTCCAAAAACATGGGGTTGATCGGTCGGGGATAGGCCATGTGCGGGGGAACGTTCGCCGGTGCTCGCTGCTCGACTGGGAGAGGAGTCCTAACTGGATTCAACTTCTTCTCATCCGGTGTGGAAGCGACAGAGGTACTCTCCTGTTCGACTTTTGGTCGTTGTACCGGAGGTTCCTCCACTGCCACGGGCGAAGATGAACAAGCACGACGTTTCAAAGTTGCACCCGAATCTGGGCTTGATGCGACTTTCTCCACCTTCACCGGACTGGCCACTTCGTGCTTCTTCCTCTGTACCCGCAGGTCCAAAGGTTGCTCCGCATTTTCGCAAGTGCTTTCCTTCTCCTCCTTGACGGCAGTTAAGTTGACCACTTGACTTTCCTCAGTTTCTTTCTTGATCAATTTGTATGGAAAGTCATCGTTGCTATCCGGCGTCGTGGCTTGTACCGGCGGCCTGGCTGGAGATGGTCTCAGGGTGGATGTCGCTTCTTCAGCGGCAGACGGAGACACTTTGCTCTGCTGCGACAGCACCCGAGGAGGTGTGAACCGGTCCTTTCTAGTCTCGTGCATTTCTTCCAACTTGGGAGAAAACAGGAGAGATGAACTGAAAAAGTTGGAGGTGTTGGGAAACATGTTGGTTGGGTAAGGGGCAATCAGCCCTGGCGAGTAGAACAGGCTTCCCGGCAGAGAGATGGACGAGCCAGAGTACACCATGTACGGACTCGGCGCGCTTGACGGCAGCTGGGGCATGGCTCCTGGATGAGAAGATGACGATGAGCCGCAAAACCTCTTGTGCTTAGCCAGAGACGTTAGAGTCGTGAATGGCTGGCAGCATACTTCGCACTTAATCTGCGTTCGACAGTCCGCGTGCATGCGCTTGTGACGACATAAGTTTGAGAACTGTGTGTACGACTTCAGACAGACCTCGCACGTGAAAGGCTTGACGCTGCTGTGGATGTGCGTGTGTTGCTTCAATCCGGAACTTGTCGCAAAAGTCTTACCGCACTCGGTGCAGGCGTGACTGCGAGCGCCTACGTGATTTATTCGAATGTGTCTCGTGAGGTTCGAAGGGTCGGTGAATACCTGCAAGCAATCAGACTTTACAGCTAGGTAGTAGCAGCTAACTCACCTGCGTAGAAACACCGAGACCGGGAAAACCAGTTAGCAAACTTTTGTCATTTTAACTTAATAAGATGAACGAATGCATTCTTTTACCACTTGAAGAAACAAAGCCAGACGCGTTCATTCCAACTGATCTTCCCGCGCTTAACATTTTTACGCATCTTGGAACTGCGATATGAAATCGCCGCACTGTGATAAATGGACAGTGGAAAACAATAACAGACAATTGCTAGTTCAAACATTGTTTAATGCATCGCGATCAATCGACTGTCTGGATGTTTATTCTTAGCCACTATCCACTTATCTCAACTTATGGCACTGTCAGCTTGGACAGTCAACTTACCTTCGGACAATTTTCACAAGTGTATTTCCGCACGTCGCCGTGGACAATTGAACGATGACTCACTAGAAGCGAACTCCAGGCGTAACCTCGCGGACAGCTCTCGCAGGTGTGCTGTCCCGCCGGATACCGGTGAGAAATCACGAGGTGTTTATTTAATCTGTCAAAACAATTCAACGAAATACAACGTGAGATCTTGAACCGATCTTGATGTTATGTCATTTCAAACATTTTTGTTTTGTGTTCTCCAGATAATCCGCGAGACTTTATCTTGATTCTTTATGCTCAGTATATGCGGAAGCGGATGGCGCGATTCAAAATTTTGATTTTACAACCCCGAATGTGTTATGAAATCTATTGACGCTGAGATACTGTGCACCGCCAGATGAGCTGTGAACACGCAACGACAATGATGTATGCAAATGCAGCTACTTTATACTCCCTACGGATTTCGACCGCGTGAACCCGTTCACAACAGGTGATCCCTCTGCATTTCACCGATAATTATGACTACCTTCTACCATTAATATGTCACATGTAAGTTGTTGCCTTTCAACATTTAATTTTAAATAAAATTGTCAATTTTAGATGTTTTCCTCGCGAAAAAAAAAAATGTATACTCCAAATGTATTATAGCATAGCTTAATATATTTCTAAAAAAAAGTTATATATTTTATATATCATTCACATATATGTCCGAAACACCTGAAGGAAGTTCAGTGGAACACATATTTTTTATATATTTGAAAATGTAATTGAATGTTGTTTTTATTTTTAACAGTAATTAAATTTAAAATATACTTTAAATATATTTATTTATTTAAAGGTAAAAAAATTAAAGTTTTATTTGAGGTAAAGGAACCAGTGTTGAAACGGTGTACCTATGATTGAACTTATAAATATTTCACTTGATATTGCATAAAAAATTCTGATAGTATATCAAATTGGTTGATAAACAAATAAAAGATTTACAAGTTTCACGAATTAAAACATGTTTTAATTTAATATTAAGTTAAATATAATCGTGTTCAACCGTAGCTACATCGTTCCACTACTGGTTCCTTTACTTTACCTTAACTTTATCCTTAACATTACTTTTATTTATTGTTTCAGCTTAGATAAAAATAATTTGAACTATAATATTAAAAAATCAATGCCTAGAAGAGATTAAAATTTTATTTTATTTTCTTTTGTTGGTTGAAAGTGTTATTGAAGAAAAAAAAGAAAAAAACTCGTGTGGTACCCTGCATAATTAAAGTTGTAATTCTATGAGGTTCGCATATAAAATTTATTTGTGAGTATAAGTTGACCCAAGAATCTGCACATTTAGTTATTAATTGACATTGACTAGCAATGTTTCAGATCTGCTTATCTTCCATCGTTTGTGATAAAATTTATGTATTTCAGTTTATTATACTTTTTATCGATCAATATATTAGTATGCTTTTGACAGTAATGATTTAACTTTTATCTTTCGTTTTATAAAACTTTAGAAATGTTGAAACAGACAAAACATGTTGTAAGAAAATCCTCGAGAACTCATATTAATTTTTGTAGTTTCTTTCTGTTTAATTCTACTTACACTTCAATATCATTAAAAGGTTTGTCACAAGCTGGGCACCTGACTTCACCCTCTTCTTCGTTTTCTCTTTCTTCGTTTCCACTGTGCAACGAAATTGACAGATTGAGTTCGTCTCTATCTTCATCCGCAGTCCCACTATGTTGTGAAGCTGCAAAAATAAATGAAACAACACAAATGATAAAAAATGACACTATCTCATTAATCAATCAATCGTTGATAATAAATTGAAAATTTGTTTTTTTTTGTATTAAAAAGAATGAAGAACTAATTCCAAATAAACTATTTTGCTGAATGTTTGAATACGCACTTTTCACTTGACACAATCGAATACAACTCGTGGCAAAGACAATAGCTGTAATGAATCTTCCAAGTTCCTCAAGTGTCTTTCATAAAGCAACTAAAAACAGGGTTGATGGGACCTGTTTGCTATTGGCGAAAGCATTACGGAGTCAGCCAATCGCAAAACGAAGAAACGACTTTAACCCCCGCGCGACTCGCTACGACTGTCACGATTGCTGCCTAAATCAGCAAGTCAGAGAATCACCCTCCACAACCCCTCGTTATTTCCATATTTCCATGCACACACGAAAACATCCAAGCATGACTTCATTATACAGAAAAATGGCCTGGGGTATCGCCCCACTCCGAACTACATACTTAAAAAAATATTTATTTATATATAATATATTTAATTTGGATACTTAATGAAAAATTAATTAATATGTTCTACTATAAATCACTGATTGAGATTCATTTAAACATTCTTTTCCTGCATTTGTTTATTTTATTAGTACTTTTCTTAACAAATATTATTTTCATTTTAAATAAAATTGTATCAAACAAAGTACACCGTTTCTACTTTCATTTGTCATAATTTTAATTTATGGTGGTTATTTAAGTCCAAATATTTATTAGTGTCATGTGGTTAAAGGGCAGTAGTCACCTGATGAAGTACCACCTGTGTTTTAAAAACAGTCATATCCACCTTTTTTTTAAGAATTTGATAATAACAGCACCATTTGCCAGTTTAATATTTCTAACATATTTTTGGATTACTTTAGGGAAGAGTGTCTTCTTATTCGGATAGTCTAAACGATGCGTATAAACAAAAAACAATAAGTCAAAATTTATTTTGTGTATCTTCGGATAAAAGTTAATTTTAGTACATTGAAATACATCCAAAGTTTAGGCACTCTTACCTACATATCGTATAAACAACAAGGTTGTTTAAAAATACTGCATTTTATTAATCATAACCCATCATTTTGATTTTACACTAAAATTTTATTCTTTCAGATAGTCATTTCCCACAGCACAAATTCCAAAAAAAAAAAATGAAAAGGAATCAACGTTAAAACTGTAAGGCATTAACGGTTATTTAAATCTATACTGGTACACTTGTCTGGCCATATGGTTTAGCGACGTACCCCCAACGGACCTTCATGGGAAACAAGCACACAAACTCTTGCGGATGTTTCTACCCCGCGATCAAAAGACCCCCTGTCGAAACGCTAATCGTCTTCCTATCCGCAGCTAATTTCATATGCCGTGTGGTTAATTTAAACAATAGGAATGGGAATACGTTGACTTTGAATTTTCACGTCTTCACTGAATCGTTTAATATTCAACATTTTTAAATAAAAAAAAGTTGTTTAAAATTGAACTTTTCAAAACGTTTTTTAAAAATTATGATGTATTTCGAAAACACCTCATCGAAATCATCCGAGGGTATGAAATTAATTTAAAATGATGTTTTTAATCAATTGTGCTTAGAAAATTTGTAGAATTTTACAAGTTGAATGTATGCGTTAATTTTTTTAATAACTTGAATTACAGCAGTACGAATTAAAAAAACTATTAATAAAATAATTATTTTATATTTTGGATAGTTTGACCGCTTAATAACGGAGGAAAAGCTCTACTCAAAAAAATAACATTTTTCTTTTTCTATGTCAAAAATACAATTATTGGATCACCACGCAGAGACAAAATTCGATGCAGTAAACGAATAGAATATAAGAACACATATTGAAAGTCGTGTTGCGGAAAGTCAACAGGTGGGATTCACACTGCAGACAACCCCCCCCCCCCCCGCAACAGAGTCAGATGGTGTTTGTATGGGAAAAAGCAACGGAAATCAGTGTCTCGTATTTTTGCAGTTTAACCTTTGATTACAATCATTTATGCATCAGTATCATTAATTTTCGTTACCGTAATTTTGAAAAAGTAATAAAAAAAAATTATTACAGTTATTATATGAAAAGCAAACTAGCAAAGTCGTATTAGAAACATTTCATGTAATAAATCTTTTCTGCTGTTGCGACGAAATCGGGACAATTTTTTGTATCGGAAAAAATACATCATAAACCGCTAATCCGAACGTCAAATAGTCGCGTCATTAGGCTAGTTCGATGAATTAGATAGGGTTAGGCGTCCGCCCCCTCAGAAAATAGTGTCGCGTGCCCTTTTGTGCTGTACCCCTTTTGCGAGATCAGGCGTTCGCGTCGCCCCTGACACTGGTTACGAGCGTGTTAATCGACAATGCGAGTCATAAATTATCATTGCTCTAATAGAGCCGTCGAAGAGTTACAGGCACACGGCCAGAGATACACATCACGAACCATTAGAAAAAATCCAAAAGCGAAAAATGAAAAAAAAAAGAATATATATATAAGGAACCCCTCACAAGCGACATAATTCACGCTAACCATTTGTGTACACGCCTTTCTTTTGTCGTGTGGTTTCCGTGCAAAAACTAAAAACAAAATGAAAAACTAAATCAACATTCAATATTTTTTATAATCTTTATGTATTTGAATTTTTTAATTATTTTGTTGTATACCGAATATTCTAACAAATTACATATAGTTGGAGGTAGATATCTATCGTAATCTATGAACAACGATTATTCACATTTAAATGTGTAGAAAGTTTTGCAGTTTTCTTCTAATGCAAAAGTAGGGTACCTTTCTATGTCGCTATGTATTCAATGTTAACATTAAATTGGAGTTACGCGTTTTTGTCAATAAGCGCGCGTTTGAATAGAAAAAATTTGTATTTGTAAAAATCAAGTGAAAAAATATGTATAGTATTTTTAATTTTCAAGTTTACTATTTAAATTTACAAAAAATGGGTACACTGAATCATTATACTAACCGTGTGGAATCAATGCAAGATACACGCGATGAAAGGTCGAAAAAAATGAAAGACATTATTGAGTTCATAGGATAGCAAACAGTGTGAAAAAACAATAAAAAAACCGATGAAAGGATTGAATATAATAAGAGGGATGGAAAAACAAGATAAGTCGCGTGGTTGTCGCAAAAACGACAATCGTCGCGGTCATAAGTGCAAATGTATGCGCAGCATCAGTGGTGCACACAAAGGCACGTGACACAATGCGAAGCTGCTTGTCAAATGCGAAATATTATAACTGAGGTTGTGCGCGCTATTTGAGCGTGCCCGTCACACCCCAGGGTAGGCGTATTAAAATCATTCCGACTGTTTTCTCCCTCGGCGCATGAAAAAGCTATCCCACACGGAAGGTACGCAGATGCCACGACTGGCAAGGGTTATACAAAACGAGGCCGTTTGTTTGACATCATTATTCCTATTACTCCAAATTCATCCGTCAAAATTGCACTAATATGCTGATTGTGTTCAAATTTATTGCCTGTTCGCTTTCGTTATTCATGTAGCTCGATTTAGCTATGTATAAAACTGATCTTGTCACTTCCATATATATATATATATATATATATACAGGCCCAACATTTTTTGAGCTATTCCTGAACTTTTATTTTTGCAAACTTTGTATGAATTTTATTAATTAAAAGAACAATGACAATATTTGAAATAAAAGAAATAAGGGTTTCAACTTTGATATATAATTTACGAAAGAAGAAAACGCGATGAAGCAATAAAAGGGCACTTGAGAGGTTTAATTAATTTTTCTGAAAATTAACATCGCGCTAGTGGCACGGACTTAATTATCGCCCATAAACTTGACATTAACAGGGAGAGAAATGTAATATTTTTTGCTCGCGAGATGCCAATCGGTTGTGTTTTGCGAGCGAACACACTCGGCCGGAAGCAGTGTGAGGGTTGTTTCCGGGACAGCTTGACTTGTAACATCAATTGCGTGAACTTGAATTTGATAAAGCACGATACCCTAGGCAAATTAGCCTCGGACGAGCTGGCTCCGATAGCCTGCGCCACTCGGCATTGAAAAATCTGTGAAATCATAACGGCTGATTATGCCGGTCTTAGGAGCCACGTTGCGCTGTTCAACTTTGACAATACGCCCGGTTTTAATTACCGCGACATCTGCGTGTCGCATATAATCTTTCCCTTCGTACTTGCCCTTGCGAGCCGTTCATGCACCGAGATTATTGCGTGAGAGTTACAACCAGATAACTGTCGCGATTTCAGCACCGTCATTTTCCTCAATTTTCATATCGTTTCCCTCCTTATTTCAAATCTCTATAATATACTTTTTATCCATATAGCAACCATTCTCACGTATATTATTATTCATTCTCTTCAAAATATAACATTCATCAATTTCCGGTCTGATTGCTTGTAAATGCGAATAATAAGCAACAACATTTTTAACTTTTTTAGTCAATCAAATGATGAATCAAGTTTTTACACTCGTCTTTGATTCAATACCGGAGTACTTAGAATGGGATTTTATTGGAGTGAAAAAAAAAAAAAAAAAAAAAAAACATTTTTTTTGATAAGCATCAAATCAAAGCCTTGTGCTAAGTCAATGACGAAGCACGTTATGGGTAATTGGAATGCAGGGAGTTAATATATCGCAACGGTTCGCCAGGTGAATCACGCCAAAGTCAGGAAGGCATGACGAGTAACGACGAGCTGTGCGTACGTATCTACATACGCGCGACGCTCGTGCTTGCTTTTTACGATGCACGATCCACACGATTTACTCCAAGCGAGCCCTCATTGACACTCGCGTTGCAACACCTGCCCGTTGCCGAACATTTGCACGCGACCCTATGTTGCATTGATTCTGATCGGGTCAAAAAATCAATTGCCTTTTTTAATGCCTTGTTAAAGCCACTTGTAAGCAAGTAATTATAAATTATTCAAGGCAAATACTTTTTGAAATAAACATTTCAAAGTTAATAACTTATGCTCTGTCAAGTATTCAAACATCCTCCATGTGTGTCTTTATAAATAATTCAAAGGTGTTCTCGTAGCTAATTCTCATTGTTGAAATTTTCAAAAGTTTGATGAACTGGGGTTCAAAAAAATATATTGTTTTTTTTTCTTCTTTTTCTATCAATGTAACGTGTCAATTGTAACGTGTACTTCAATAAAATGGAACATGCGTAGTTATCGCTATTACTACTGAAAATTACATTTTCATCCAATTTATTGTTTATTTTATTAACACTTAAAAATGACAAAAAAAATGTTTTTTCTTAGCCCGTTTTGACGCAGTCCTTTATTTTGTCATAAAGTTTGTATTTTAACTTACCAGTTTCTCTATAATTCCTCTCCTCTGTGGTGTTATCTCCAAACATATCGTTCAATTGTAAGGGTTCACGGGGTCCCATCAGTAACTCCTCTCCAACGGCTATATCACGAATCGTTTCATAAAATACCTGAAATTATATTTATTCTATTAACTGAAATTGTATAATATTGATTTATTAAAAAAGAGAGAAAACATGTTAAAGTGCACATTTTTACTTCACAATTTTGCATAGAATTTTATATTACACCCTGATATTCTCGAAAATTTGACAATGATAATTTGACAGCACTTAATTTGTAGCACTTATTATGTCAGATCATACGTTCGACCATACTATGCTCTGATTCAAAAAATGTCAAATAAAACCTCAAAATT
This sequence comes from Trissolcus brochymenae, assembly GCA_030523145.1. Taxonomy (NCBI): domain Eukaryota; kingdom Metazoa; phylum Arthropoda; class Insecta; order Hymenoptera; family Scelionidae; genus Trissolcus; species Trissolcus brochymenae. The sequence continues at coordinate 23,756 of JAQQRF010000841.1, read as the reverse complement.
TCAAGTTTGAATAATCAATTCGTTACCAATCGATTCGCCAATTGATGTTTTTTACACAATAAGTAGAGGGTTGTCGAGATAAAAAAAATTTGATTGATCACTTAGAAGCGTAATATAATTAAGTGACATCTCTTAGATGATCACTTGGGAACATGGTTGTTTTATGATTTTCCGGCTGTTCCCAGACGGTTGAAACTGGGCGTTGGATAATTGTTCCCTGGTCCCAAAAGCTGATTTAACAACTAAACACCCCAGATATTGCTCCTAGACACACCCACATAGTGTACTCAGCCGAGTGTTCAGTTCACATTGGTTCTTCAATTGTGTATTTTTATACAATAAAATTTTCAACGTTTTTTTTTTTTTATTAAAAAAAATCAAATTGAAAAATCATTATACTTTTTCCAAGTAATGACTTTTTGAGTAATTTCTTATTATTGAACTTATTGTTATTAAAAATATGGATGAGCATATAAAAGGAAATGAAGGAAATATGAAGGAAATGTTAAAATAAGAGTAATTAAAAGGTGATAACTAATCGTCACGAGAGCAAATAAATGTAGTAAAAAGCGATTTTTAGTCTGAGGCATCAACGTTAAGTTAGGAAGTTGTCACAGTTGGGGTTCGCATTCAATTTATATGGCGTATTCGGCTCGGCGTGACGTGGGGTCGCTTTTCGCTGCGGCATATGTGAAATCAGTTAAAATCAGCCATTGCTCATTGCTCACGTTAATACGGAATTATATATCGACGCTTTGTACTTATTACGTTATATTGACTGCAACTGTCGGTTGATCGCAACTCAGTTCTGACAGTTGCATCAAAAGGGCACTCGACTCGCAAACAGGTTACAATGTTAATTCAACGTTTCAACTGCAAATTTCCGTGTATAGAGGAATCAAAAATAGTCGATCGTTAAAAGGGTGTCATTATCATTATTACCATCATCTGTAGGCTATATCTGGATCACCTGACAGTTGTTCTTCAATTAGTTATTTATATACATTTGCCGAGCTTTGGAATCACATTTTTTTCACAATTGCTTTCCACAGCAAATTATTACTTACATCAAAAATATACAAAATAAATAAAATTGAACTCACCTGACCATCTGCGTGAACATGTTTCATATTCACAGCTCGTTTTTTTGTTGTACTCCGAATATATTTGAGCCAATTGTTTGATTCTTGAGATGCATCCAACCAGCACTTTGTTATTCCATTATTGACTTGCACCTAAAAGAAACAAAGTCAGTTAGACTGATATGGCAAAAATAAAATTTCGTTTAACCCTAAAAATGAAATAATTTGTGCCGTTCCGGACGATTAATAATAAATTAAAGGCAGCGTGCGAGCACACACAAGTGCAATGTGAGAGGGCATAAATGAAGAATCGGAGAAAAAAGATGACAGGATCGTCGCTGAAAGGCAAATTGAGAGCGCATTAGTTGCGCTGCGGCTCGGTGCCCACAAATTTGCAGTGTAATGTTTGTATGTGGAAGATTGGGTTTAACGGACTGGCGCTTCGCTGGAGTTCGCACCCTCGCGTCTTCTTGTCTCGTTCGCTCTGACGACTTTCGACCAGCTTTCACAGCCTGACAAGTGATTTTTTTTTCAATTGTCTTTTGCGGGATCGCCGTCTCGCGTGTCGCTTGGCTGCCCATGCGTCACACCCTGATCCCACTCTTAAGAGCACACTTTGCCATTCGCATCGACCCTTTGCTCTATGATCATCAAATTTCATCGTTAGTGCACTCTTATACACCCAAACATTTTTCTTCATCATATTTTACCATTTTCCTATTCATTTTCTAATTATCTCATAATATATTTGTTTATCAGAATTTAATTTGCATTTAATTCAAAATTAGAACTATTAACTTGATTCTGTTAATACCACCTGTCGGCAATGTTACAAACTAAAGATTGCTAAAATCAATGCCATACTTTTTTTTCAGATGAATAAATCCCAGGACAAGTAATATTTTATCAGATGAAAATTTTTTCAGGAAAACATTTTCCTTTTTATTTTAATTTAAATTTGTAAAACACCAGCTGCATCGTCGACTAGCATTTATTTAATTTTGTCCTTCATAACGTACAATTTGTATGAGTCTATTTAAAATACCATTTTGTACCAGTAATAAATGAGTATGAAACAAAAGACACGATGATGATTTCAGGTCAAAAGCTAATGCTGCATGAAGTTCTCACATAAATTACTGATGAGTTAATTATGACGGACAAATGAGTGTTCGGTGCTTTGACCAAAGTGAGATGTTTTTCAAGCTCGGTTCCGCTTAATAATAGATCAATGCTACCGGAGACGTTGGAAAGATGTGAAGGATGAGCAAAAATTCCTGTTTCCTAGGACAATGAGGCAACCGAACAAATAGCACTATGTATAGATTAGGATCTCTTGGGTTGACATATTTTTCAATACTTTGCCAACTCTATCGCTTGTGATATTTTAAAAAGATTTATAACAAAAAAAATTATAACAATAATATAATTTAATAAAATAAAATAATGTAAAATTTATAATAAAAAAAAATAAAACAGATTTCAAAACAATAAATTAACGAGTTGCATTCTGAACTTAAATCGATCAAAAAGTCTGAACCGTCTTATAAAAACAGAATCCGAACGGAAAACAATTTATAAACATCATTTCAGGTGAGCTAAAAAAGGCATCTTGTCAAATGTTTCATTTTTTGTATTAGACGATTTTTGACGCAAAAGAGGCATCCTGACAGTTTTGGGTCAAACGGAATTCTGGGCAGAGATGATGATAATTAATGGGTCCGGATTGTCGATGACTTTGAAATCATTAAGAAAAGGAAGAAACGTGTGTCTCGGCACGCCGAAAGAGACACGTCCTTCGTTTTGACGATCGATTCATCGTCGAGTCGACAAAAATGAAGAAGATGCGGAGGATCTAACGCCTCCGTCCCGCCGGGTTCTCACAGCGGGACGCGCGTCTCTTTGTCGGCACAGGGCGGACATGTGCGGACAATTCGTGCGACAGATTTGCCTTCACAAAAATGTCGCCTCGCCACAGCCGAAGTCCCCCCGCAACTTATGTCTCAATCTTCCGAATAATTCAACACAAAGTACAATGCTCAAACAGATCCGGGAAGTTGTCGAGATGAGAGGAGAAAAAAGGTGCAAACAAAAATATATCTCTCAAAATTGTTCATTCTGTAAATTCTCAGATCTTATAAATTAGTGCAAAAGAAAGTGTAACCCAAAAATATTTTAAATTATTAGTATCATTTTTATTATCAAATTATTACTATTAATATTATCAAATTTAGGAGAGAGAGAGAGAGAGAGAGAGAGAGAGAGAGAGAGAGAGAGAGAAAGAGCGAAACTCAAGGCAGTAATGATGGACGGAGGAAACACGAGGAAGATGGACAAGAAGACTCATTCGATGACTGGATATATGGATCAATCACCAACACGGAGAAGTACCATACTACCTGACCCAACTTTTAGCAGGTCACGAGTACTTTCGTCAGTACCTGTTCAGAATGGCCAAGATAAACAATCCCAAATGCATATATTGCGAGGAGATAGATGATGCTTTACACATCTTCTTCGCCTGCGAACATTGGGTGTGGAGAAACAGCTGGGATTACTAACGCCAGAAAACGTCGTGCAGTGGGTGCTACTGAACCAGCAGTCGTGGGACACGGTCTTTGCGTATATCGAGAGCCTTCTAAGCAGGAAAAAAAAAGAATATGGAATCCCACGATGCAATCGCCATATAAGCCAGTTGCACAAAAACATTGTTGCGTAATTTGTTAGATATAGATGTTGACATGAAAGTAGACGCGCCCCGATTGGGCACAAACACGGCTCAATAGCAAAATAGTCCCACGGTAGATTAAGCCAAGGAAAACGGGTTGGTGGTTTTATTATTATTATTTTTTGTTGTTCAATGAAAATTTGAGTTTTGAATAACTTAATACACAGAAGACGATTAGAGAAAGTGAAGCGAATTTGTTATCTGGACGAAACACTTCCTTTGTACTGAGAATTGATGAAAAAGAGCAGTCTAGTGTCTCTTTTTAAAATCATTCTCGGAAGATGAGCATTCCAATGCCGCTGTTCTTGATCTTCGTCAATGAAAATGTTTTTTCTCAGATTTTTCCACTGAACGCTTTAGTTTCGCTTCTTGAAAGTTCTTGTGTGATCTCGGTTTAATTCTTCTTAACTGCTCTTTTCAACCTCAAACGTTTTTTTTCTCTTTGAAAATGATCTCTTCACTGAACTTACGAGATTAATTGATATCAGAATCAATTTTTCAAAAAAAAAAAAAAAAAAAAAAGACTGTATTTAAGACTGTATTTTTCAAATAAAACTTTTTTTCCCCTGATATAAATGAATGAATAAAAAAAGATACAAGAGGAAGTCTTGGCGAATAGCAAAGTTGAAGGTCGAGGAAGAGAGCGAGGTGGAAAACAGATGATAGTTTTCTTTGTGAGTTCACACCTAGCACAAAACTGGGTGCGGCCGGTCAAAGAAAGATTTCTGACCGAGTGGTCGAATTGTCGATACGCTGAAAAACAGGCGAAGACGATCCGTGGACAAGAGCTCGTGAATGGTCCCTTATAATCGGCTCCTCGCATCATTGTCAGACTCTGAGATGCGGGAGGATAATGCTCGCTTGTCATCTCTTTCCCGAGACAGATCTTAACTCGAGCTTGCTGTCACGTTCCAACACGCATTTGTCTGCACAAATATTTATCCAAAGGTGTTCACTCACGAAATCATCTTATTCATCCATTTTTCACTCTATATCTGCAATAACAAATGAATTATAATTTTTCGACCATCCCCACCCCTTTCGATTAGAGAAATAAAACTCCATGACTGATCATATATTTTGATAAATGAGTGAAATAATGAAGTTGGCCTATAAGTTGATGGGCTTACGTGATGTTGAGGCATTTAAATGCGACAAACCCCCGTGAGAGTTATGCATGAATAAAATCGATCAATGCTGGATGATAGCTGCACGATGTTTGACGCAAAAATGCTTTTAGCACTCGCAGCGTGGCTTCCTTTTCCAATACTCATTTCCATTTTCCTCTTATACGAGATATGAATAGTGAGATGTTTTTTAGGCCTATAGAGAAAAGTAAAAAAAAAAAACAAAAACAAGTGAATTGAAATCTAATTTGGAAAAGGATTGGCCTTGATTCGAAGTATTTATAGCATTTTGTTTTGAAATTTGCAGACAAAAAAAATGTTTGAAGTTGAGCGCAGAGCGAATATACTTCCCTAGAATATATAACAGTTAGCTGTTTATGATGCCGAGTTGAACGACAGAAGAGGGAGAGGAGTTTAGAAACGGGTGCGAGTGTTGCGCAGTGATTTGGTGCATTAACTCGGGCGTCATCTTTGCTTAATCTTTGCGTCTTCAAGCGAGTTTAATTATCAGCCCTTAATTGATTCGCAGGAAACAATTAAAGCGATGATTGGGCGCGCACACGACTGCAGCGCCGCCTCACTCTGTTTTGTGATCTCTTTGACCCACTTGACTTTTACCTAGAATAGGACGCGAGTAATGACAAGAAGAACGGTGCCCTCCGACCCGTGTCTAACACGCAGCAGATGCTACAGATTCGACTTCACTTATGTTATATACCCTCGTAATGCTTCCTGGGGAAGCTACCCCCGGTCCTATCTAGTAGTATAAATTATATCGCAGTCGCGTCAGAATCAGCCCCCTATATGATCGATCATTAGAGGCCTATTAACCAGAAAATTCGCCCAAATTGTTTTTACGTTCTCGATATTTTGGCGAACTTGCACTTGACAGTATTGAAAAACTGATCAGAATCAGAATCAACCCCTTCTTGTTTTTCATCACTATATTGAACAATCTAATGTAACTCAACAACAAACAAACAAAAAACTGATGAATGATAACAAAATGTGCACTTATGCAAAAATATAATTTCAAAATATGTATACTATAATATACTATTATATTTTTATTTCGTTATTATTGGATCTAAAGTCCTGTTTTAATATTTTTGAATAATAATGATAATTTGAAGCAATTTGGACAAATAATTTTGCAGGATCTAAAGCGTAGTATATTATCCCAAGATAGATATGTAACATATATAGTAAGCATATTTTAAGATTTGGTCCCAAGACGGTTGCCCTTAAAATGTTCGCTTGACTGATGACCACAAACAATATTAAATTTTGGCCAGGTTCTGACCATCTACAGTTAGAACTTAATATTGTCGGACCAGATTGGTTGTTGAAAAAGAAAATTATAAATACATATTAATTAATAGAGGCAGTAAAGTTTGTAGAGTAAGCGATGATTAACGTTAATGAAAGGCATATGAAGTTGCTTCTGGTGGTTCACATATTCGCATGTTGAACTTGGCTGGACTAGATTAGTTTGGTCAATGTACACGGCAACCGTCGAGACGGCAATATGTCAAACCGACGCTCTCTGAGAAATCACCCGGCCCGAATTTAAGCAACCAAACACAAACAGCGCGGTTCCGTTAAGTTCACGAAAACAAATAAGCTGCTGCCAGCGCTTAGTGCAAACTTTTATGTCAATATTTTTCTGTTACAAAAGAGTTATTGTTTACATTCTTAAGTTGAATGACCGTAAAAACAAAAAATCTCACAACATGGATATATGTGTTATATCTATAACAAACGTATAATGTTGATGCATGATCGCAGGCATAAAAATGTTGAATAAATCATATGGTGCAGATATAGGTTGTTCTTTTTTGTACTTGATGATATTATTTGAACAAGTTTGAAGAGATTTCATTTGAACTGAAGTTGAAGTTTTAATTTGTTGTATTTGAAAATTGAGTTATCTGTTTTAGGTGATCCTTTTCGCAACATTCGTAGTCCTTCATCTGGTTCTCGTCAAAGGTCTTGGTTTGGCGAGACAATCAGCAGCGCCACATCAAAGACGCGATTGTTTCCCGTAAATTATACCCATGGCACTTACTCGACTTCTCGTTATGAGTTGCGAACAAGTTCAATTAAGCACGGGAGGGTCCTTCGGCGCCTGGAGAAAACGGCTTCCCAGAGCGGAGCGCGGATCAGGAGAGACAGGACTTCTTTCCACCCTAAAGTCCAAGAACAAAGCCACCAACTGCAAGACACCCAGGCCAAATCTGCAGGGTCAACTTGACGAGCAGGCAACACGTGTCGATTATGTGTCCGTTGCTTGATGATAGTCGTCGTCGGATTTATCACACAGACGATCGTCCGTTTCAGCTTTGACACAGCTTTGACCCTCTTTCACGCCTTTTTTCAACTTCTGAGAATAGTTTTACGATCGAAACGCCGAAAGCAATTTTTCCTCTCAACGATCACATTTATTGACTAGCGTTTATTCAAGTTCTTGTTTTAGCTGTGTTTTGTGGAATGTCATCTGATCCCTTAGAAATTTTAAGTGGGCTGCTTGAGAAAGATCAAATTGTGCCATTTAATTCAAGACGATTCGTTTATATGAAACGTTCAAACCGCATGATGGGTCAAGTTAATCAAAGTAAAAAAGTAACAACATGAGAACTGGTGCACTGATTTTATAAACGGAAAAAAAGTATCAAATTGCTGCAATTGTAATGATTGTAATGCAACCCAGGGTTCAAATTCAAATGAGCCGAGAGAAAAATCGAACGTTTGTTTAGAGCAACTTGTAAGGTTTTTTCTTCGCCCTTTGCCAAGTTACTCTCGATAGGACAGTTTTAAAATTCAATGTCAAAATATACATGATGCCAGTTCAAAGGTATCATCGTATCGTTATTAACATAATATGAGACGGTGCCACGGCAGGGTAAACTGTCAATCAAAAAAAACTCGATCCACAAGAAAGGGCTAGTTACACGGTCACCCCAGGAGTCAGCTTTAGGTGTCGCTATCCTCTAGTTTACTTTATGCTCATAATTCGACGTTTTGTATTAACTGTTTTCTATACATTGTGCGGCCCACCAACTTGTCATGATAACACACTGGCTATGTTTATTTCGACTGAGAATAAAATAATAACTTTATAAAAAACAACATGTTGATTTTAAATCTTAAAAACGGGACAATTGGTTGAAAGGCAGTGTTCATTGGAAAAGATCCAAGATAATATAAAAATAATATAATAAGAATCAGATTAATTTGAAAATAGGTGAGAAATAATTGTAATAATGATGAATAAAACTGAAATATAATTGAAAGTTTTTGAGAGTTGCAACGAAATTCGCACGGCCGTTCATTTGTGAAGCAAAGCTTTGTCGACGTTGATGAGGCAACATAAATGGGAACGCTCACTTTGCAGCGATACAAATTCAAATGCAACGACGTTTCATCGCGCAGACCTTTCGGTTTCGCAGGCGAGCCAAAAGAAATCGTAACCCTACGCCTTGAGAACTCGGACACTTTTGCGATCGCTCAAATATCGATTTGAATATAACAATTCAGATCCGCGGTGCATTTGCGTTCGGCTGGTCATATGCGCATTACCTGAAGACATAATAACTTCATTGTCAAGTCATTTCCGGGGCTTGACCGCTCGGAACGCCTTGACGTGTTCACACAATGTCCACAAATAATGCCCGACGAGAATGTCCAGTCTTGGAATGGTCCTTTTAAATATTTAAATAACATCCACCAACGATTGCGACGAAGAAAAAGAGTGCGCTCTTTCACGCTGGTTCCGTTTTATTACTTCCAGGGATAGAACTATACTTGAGTCTCTCGAAATAAGTATTTGCGTTGAAGCGTCTTGTGTAAAAATTGCACTATTTTAAACCTTTCCGAATGACTTCAACAATACATTTTATATTAATCTTTTGACCATTGCAAATCTTGAAATCAACAATAACAGACGCACTTTATTCAAGCCAATATTTAAATGAATTAACAAAATTACTTAGATAAAAAATATACATTTGAGTGATATGATGCAAAAACATTTTTATTTTTGTTTAATTATCGTTATTTGTGTGTTTAACATTATAAATTGTTAATTGCTTGCTTAAAAAGGAAAATACTTTAAAAAATGTATAATTAATCATAATAGTTTAAACGAACAAAAAAATAAGAAGTTGTTATTTTATTATGACATATTTTATTATGATTAATAAACAAAATTTTAAAAATAAGTTAAGAATTATTCAAATCAATAGATTCATGAATAAAAGAAAAAAATCCTTTGTTGAGCCAGTTATGGGTGTAGGTATAGTTCTAACTTGTATACTCTTAAATGTTTATAGCAATTCACCACAATTTATAACAAATAAATAATAGATTTGCGTTCTTTTATTGAGCATAACCATTTATTCAAAATATATATTGGCATTGTATATAAACATATATATGGGATATATGTCGTATATATATTTTTTTACATGAGTATCGTAGCACGTAACTGCGTTTTCTTCCATCAGACAAAACTGTGCAATTTACGAAGCCATAACTCAAAATCGGTAACAAGCGAGTGAGCATTGAATACAATTATGTGATTGTACTTTTTATGATTCGGTTGACTGGTTTGGAGAGTCATAATCGCGGTTAACCATTTATATAATTTGTCAGCAGCACGCGTTACTGATGGAAGCGTAACGTGGTTTTCCAGACGATTTGACAAAAAAGCACGACGTGGGCGACGCGTGTCTTTGCTTCTTAGTCGCTCCCCTGGAGCAAAAAACAGGCGGCCTATAGAGGTGCTTGAAATAAGACTGCTCCCGAGAGTAGGGGCACTGCAATCACGTGGAAAAGCGGCGGTTTCAATATGTCGGAGGGTTGCGAGAAGGAGCGAAAACCAGCCATAGAAAAGGACGGGGGCCGCGTTTCTTGACCTCGCACTTCGAACTTTCAAATGAGCATTTAAAGATCGTCGAGAGTTTCTCTTTCGTTGATGCAAAGGCTCAAAAGGAAACTTTCCATTTTCATATGAACGGAACGTGTGATTTAAGATGTTAAGGGGCAAAATGCGACAAGACAGGGATAACAAAATTGCACAATATCTTTCATATTATCATAGATAAAAAGTGGTGTCACACTGGATAAGATCAAACGAAAAGAGGAATTGTAATAAATTGGGTTTGATCATTTAAGGATCTTGAAATCATTTGGCAAATTGGGCAAAGAAGCTTCGGGGTGCAAGATTACGCGCCGCTGCACTAAGCCCAAGATTGGTTTAGCTGCCACGAAGGCACGGCGCTCGATCACGCGTCACCGAGCCGCGATAGTTGCTGCGAAAGAGGAATATAACGTTGGCGAGAATCCCCTCGCGCAGCTTTCCCAAAAAGTGCGCGTTTGCGAGTTCCACAGCAGGTGGGACGAACCGATACCCTCGTTGATTTTGTTCTCTCTCTTGGTGTAGATGAATCAATGAATGAATGAATAAATGCCGATTTGGGGCGAATTTTCGGTTTATATACGTGTCGCCACCGTGACGATCTTATTCATCTGTTTGGGTTGCGGCACCCTCGAGGCTTCCGTCTGTTTTTCACATTGTACTGAGAAAAGGATTAGAGAGATCGGGACGCGATGAGGGGGAAATGACGATCGGTTTGACACGCAAGTGGCTTGGGATCCGACAAATTCGCAAGATCGGCCGGTCGCGAAATATATATATATATGTTGTGTGTGTGTGTGTGTGTGTGTGTGTGTGTGTGTGTGTGTGTGTGTGTGTGTGTGTGTGTGTGTGTGTGTGTGTGTGTGTGTGTGTGTGTGTGCATGTATATATAGCCGTGTGTGGGAGTGATAGATCACCCGACGAAACGAAGGGGTAGTTTGCTTTAATCTATTCTGTAATCGCTGGTCGACAGTTGGCTCGGCTGGCTTTTTGTTGGCTCGAGATGGATGGAGCCATTTACATTTTGTCAGTACGACATGCGCTCGCGCTATCATATCTATCACCCCTGACCCACGCTGACCCATTGCGCGGAATCAAACTTACTCTATTGATTCGATCATGGTAGGTGGCGATTGATAGAAACGTCAACGGAGATGACACTTCCGACCAGGTGCTCCCAAGTGTCTCCGAAGTCTTTGCCGACATCTGTCGGATAATGCCGAGGATTAAGCACGTCAGTCGCTTTATTGGCTCAACCAATGCCGAGTACGTTCTTCGTTATAAACAGATCGATCATCTTTCAAACGGTTTGCCGATAGATGATATCGCCCCGAAGTTGCACAATTTCTGCGAATTCACATCTACTTTCTCACGAAACTCACCTCCCATGCGTAGCGCCGAACCAAAGGCTCTTCGGACCATTTTCCGCGAAATGGCCCGAATCTTGACCCTCTCGGAATGTGTTTCCTTGCTCTGGCTTGAGGGTCCTCTGGGGATCCACCGATTTCCACTTCCGGTACGGGTGATATCCACTCCTTGCTGGGAAATATCCTCAAGTCTTTCTGTTTGGATAAATCGGCTGCAACAAAAATCACATGTCTTCAAAACAAGAATAATTTTCTTTTGTTATTGGGACGCTCAAAATTAACTTACAACATTCATTCCTGTACTCTGATAATTGAGCATATTTGGAGTTATCTTCCTGGTCCCACTTGTCATCATCGCGTGGCCTAAAATTTCGGCCATCATTAGACGAGGACGATTCGCATTGATGTGCTGGCCTGGCCTGAGGATAGTCCTGTGCTACATCATGAGCGCTAGTAGCGTGCAAAGGTGTCAAGTCATGGGCCACTCGGTACATAGGATTTGTGTAATAATTTGACGAGCCATTCTCTTCCATTTCTGCACTCTCGCCCCCGCCCCCGCCCCCGTCACTGCTGACCTCCGCACCACCAGCTGCTTCGCCTTCGTCGTTGCTTCCTAAAAACAGATTTATTTCCATTTCATTTAAAAAATATTGAACTTGATAACTTTAACAGCATTCATAAAGCCGAGGTATATCTATCTTATAATTCTATCATATAGCACACTTTTTATAAAGCGTATGCAAACAAAGATAGACAGAGCGTTTTTCCAGTTGAGACCTTGAAATATATCTTCCGGTTCAGAGACGTGAAGCCTTTGCGGCGCTTTGTTTGTACTTTTTTGTTTTATGATCCTTGAAATATCCTCCTGGAGAAGATAAGGGATGGAAGAAAAAAACGTCGGACTTTTGATGTCTGATTCACAGCCTTGAGATATAATATAACGATCGCCTAAGTCTTGCAGCAGGTGACTCTTGGTTTATCTCTACGTCGGGGATAATCGACGCTTGTCACAATGGGTAGACTGTGAGCTACAGCAGGAAATCTCCTGTGCAAACAGCGGCTCGCGGATTCGCAAGTGACAGCCTCGTAAAAAGCTGAGCTGATCCTTGCGAAGGTGCCATTTGGCATGCGCAACTATAACTAACGCGTGTCAATTTTTCGTCATAGTCTTTCCGAGCTTTCGATTAACACGACTTTGATTATGGCAGCTACTTGTAAGCGACATGCGGTAAGATAAAGAACAAAGTGCCGGGCTCCGAGAGATTCTTCTCCAGACGTCACGCTTCGCGTGGGAAAGATTATGTCATTGAGATTGAAGATGGCACAGCAGCAGCCCTAATTAAGACGAAAACAATATTGAACAAAAAAACGTCCATGTTCGTTTGTTTCTCTGTTGCAATTAAAATTGTTCGAGTGTTCGTTTTGCATTTAGTATAAACAGATATCGGTTTTTTTCACTTTTCTATTATTTTCAAGGTCATTCTTCGGTTGCTTTCGACAAATTAGTGTAAATATGACGAGGGAGATAAAGTTTTTATGATCCTGGCAAACATAGATGTTTTATAGCAATTTACATAGTAAACGAAAGTATCACAACGGTTTCTTTTTTTATCCACAAGGATTGATTGTCCGTTGCATCTATCTGATGTTTATTTATCTTTCAGCGATGTGCTGGATGAACTAGTTTGTAGCTTTATTGAATAATATTTATCTCATATATGAAACGATGAATAGTAATTTGTACGTGATAGTCTTTGGGAAAGTATTGTTGCAGACGTGTTAAGCCCTTCTTATGAATGCATAAAATGATAGTCGTATTGGAGAACAGGTATTCAAAAAGGATCAACCGAGGGGTAAGATTTATGCATAATTTGACTTTAATCTGCAATGTACAAGTGAACATATCAAGTGACACCCTATAATAAAATGCGTATTATCAAATTGGATTAAATGTTATTACAACAAAAAAATCATCACATATTTGAATCCCAACATTAATATAATAAAACACTAATAATAATCAATTATTATTTTAAATTTACTATTTAATTTTCCTTTCCCATTCTGACTCAACAAGTTTGTATAATGAAGAACCAATTGTTCTTATAGCAGATTCTTATAGATGGTCAAATGGGTCTCACATCTGAGTCAAAGTCGGAGACAAATGATGGAACTCACCATTCATTTTGCAATCCACAACGGGATGCGACAGATCAAGGCAGTTCATCGGACTCCGATTAATTTCACCAGTTCACAAACTTTCGCCAACAACAACAACAATAACAACAACAACAACAACAACTCGGAACACGAAAACTGTTTTAAAACCTATCCATAACACGTATTATTGGTTGCAACAAGTTAGCGACGTCATTTTGTGCGTTTCATTCGGTTCATCCGCAATTGTTCACGATTGCAAAGAGCGCCGGCTCCACGAGAAGAGCGCCGTCAGCTGGCTCTTGGCAGACTATTTGGGACCGACATCTCTCCAGAGAAGAGGATGTCACGATTCCCGAGGGAAGCTAGGACAATCCTTGGGTGTGGCGAACTGTAATGATGCGCTCATCCGGTTGGTCCAAAGGCGGGGCCATCCCGGGCTACGGGGATTCACTCACCCCACTACGCAGACGCTTCTCCTGCAGCGCCACCACCACCATCACCACCACCGCCGCCGCCAAGCTTGTCCCACTTTGCTTGGCGCGCGCGCGCGATATCTCTCTCTCTCTCTATCTATCTCTCTCTCTCTCTCTCTATCCTGTGCGCAGCATTCCGTCAAAGCCAATGCCACCGGACAAGAAAACTTTAATGGCTAGTGCAAAAGGCCAAAGGGTTTACCGAGACAGACGATTGTTCCTCTCAATAGACGATATTCACAAGTGTCAATCTATAAGCTCCTGTTATTTGTTGTCTTCGTCATTTCATTCAAGAACCAAACTGATTCTTCAAGTCAGGCTATTTATAGTAAACAAATCAGACAAAATTCATTTTCCAATTCCAAGACTGCGTGCAGTTTTTGTTATAACCGGGTCTTGAGAAACATTCTTAAAATCATTTTTGCCAAAAAATAAAGAAATCATCTTTCTAGTAACTTGTTTTTGGATTCGTGTATAACACGCTGATATTAAAAAAATGTTTGCAATAAAATTTTTTTCATTTTTTGATTATAAAATCTTAACTTTTTCAGATGATGGACCTTTTACTTGTTAATTGGTGTAGTCTAAGAAATTATTTTCAGTAAAGTTCCATTGTTGAACAGAAATATTCGATAAATTTATAATAACACGAATGATTAATGTACGTCATTATACGATAAAAATAATTACATTTTCATTGTGTTACAGTCTTCGATTCTAGTTTGATTTAATCTTGATACAAAAGTGTCGACAAACTGCCGTCAAATATCGACAACGCAGCAGTCCCTTACATTCTCGTCATCCCTTATATTCGGAAAGTTTCTTTTCCATCATATATCGGTATTAGAACCGGACCCCACGCAGCGTCTCGGATCAGTAGAGCGCAAACCGAGACCCTTATTGAGCAAAGTGAGCTACTTTTCGCGGTTATCGAAAATGTCCACTTTTTTTAGCCGAAGCAAAATTCGCATTCTCAGACCGCACACACGGACTTCTGACACTTTTCTTTTTTGCTGGGTTCACTTTCAGAGTCAGATTTCGCACACGTCAGTCGGACCAACTCAATTGTCGCTCATTCTTCTCCAGCAACTTTTGAGAGACACAAAAAATCGTCAAAATTTCTTGGTCAAAGATACATCTAGCTTTTTTTTTTAATTTTTCATGTCTAAAATATACGTTGATTTAAAAAAAACGTCCCAATTACCAGAGGGACTAAATTATATTCTGATGATAAAAAAATGGGGCAGAGTTTGGATAGAGGGGTCGGGCTATTCAGTCGGTTCATTGTTGATGTGCAAAAGTGAAAAATGTATTCCGACATAACGTCTTGGTTGAAATTAAAGTCATTGCGACGAATAAAGTGCGACTTGGTAATGTGCCTCTGCGCCGTGTTAGCATCCCGCGGAGAAACGAACAGCAAGTCGAAGTTAAATCTTCATTTCGTTCATCGCGCACAACGTAAAGCCACATGGTTGTGTCGTAAGGCGACATTTCCATTCGCTTTATGCGCAGAAGACATGTGTCGCGTGTAGTTATATTATTCTTTATGACCGGTGGTGCGTACCCTTGTTCACCCCCCACAATATTTGGAACTGTGATTTACTCGGGTGTTAAACGACTCATATTACCTTTCACCAACTGAACTTACGATTTCCATTGTACCGTTTTGTTTAACGCCATTCTCTTTCTTTATCAACCAAAATATTTACCATTGTCCCGTTCTGTCTTTCGAGATTAAAATTTTTCGTATGATTGCCTTTTAATATTCACAACCAGCGAATATTTCATCGAGTAAATCTGCAGCAATAATATATTTAATAATTCTAATTATAACAGGCCTGTGTAGTAGGCCTGTTATAATTGTTATAATAGTGTTATACTACCACTATAGAAAAGATATTTTTGGTGACAACAAATTCACAATACAATATAGAGGAAATAAAAATCCACGATGAATTTTAGTAACCAATGGGGAATATATTGTAAATTTTTAACTGCTAAAGAAATGATTGCAAACAAATTCGAAAGAGAGTTAATACGATTTTGATCAATTATGATCAAAATAAGTTATAGGTGTTGTGTTTTGGTCCACATAGATACCAAAGGGTTATCAGTTCTTAGACCTCCCGCAGAGTTTGAAGGCAGTGGGTGCAAGTTGTGACACGCAGAGTGACGATGCTGTAATGTCGAGGGTAAAGCGTAAGTCGAGGTGGGGAGGATGGGGTGCGAAGCTATTAAACTGACAGAAACACTTGCCACCCCCTTTGATACTCTTTGACTGGGTCTGCGCTTGTTCGCTTTATCTCGTTTGCTCTGACGGCGTCTTCTCCTCTCCTCATTTCATTTTACATCATCTTCTTCGCCCGTCCCCATCGCGAAACTCTATTATTAATATTTTTCACCTTCCAGCCGGGATCGTCCGATGCTCCGCGTCATTCTTCCACCGTCATTTCACAAGCTGACGTGGTCAATGGAAGTTTCATCAGCAGATGAAACTCCCACGAACATTGTGCGATAAATTATAAGCATTGATGCTTTTAAATTGCGACATTTTTTTCAAAAGGGTTTCACAACGGGGAGAGGGTGTAAGTGGCAAGCGATTTAATATGTTGGAAACAAAAACTTGTGATAATTGTTTTGCAAATATGTGTTTTTGTTTCTTTTAATCAAAAAAGCGTATAAAGCGGATCTGAAATCAATGATTCTTGAACAATTCACGATAATCTAATCAGTGAACAAAACTTTGTGATGTGTGTGAGTGTTTTTCTTTTTTTTTAACTCCTCCGGCCTCTGGCGAACAATCTGGAGATGAATTGTTCTGCAAAGAGAAATCAAGTAGAGGTGAATATCTCAACTGCCTAGCCAGATGACTTTGTTTCGTGCGCGACTGTTGAGAATTGAACGGGAAGACAATTCGAAAACAAGTCCTTGTCGTAGAAATCTTCCCACGTCGGCATAAGCAAATTGGCAAGATGTTCTGATGAATGGCAACGGCACTCAAGTTGGAATTCGCGACGTGAAGAGCGACTCCGTGACGGAGAATACGTGGACTGAAATACGTGAAATCGACCGTTGAGGTGTGTTACGGATAGAAAAGCGTGAGAGACAAAGCAGCAAGCCGAAAAAGAGTGCATTGAATTCTCGAAAACTGACTACTCGAAGTCACTAAAGAATCCTAGCCGGCTCGCTCGAGTGGGCCCGAAAGCCAAGACCAATCGCAAAGCCAACTCCTTGATCTACCCCAAGCGAACAATCGGAGTCGAAACAGAGAGATAAAGAGAGACATTGGCAGCGTGAATGGGTTGCCCCATCTCTCTCGTTCTCATTTGGATGGATGATTGGCGTCAACGGTCGGCCGGTCGGAGTCTATAATTTGCTCCAGTTGGTTCGTCTTCGTCGTTGCAGCTTTTGCGTCTCTTTCTGTTTTTTTTATTTCTGCCTTGGGCCGAGAGCAACGCCCCCCTGCCTGAGGCAACTTGAGACGCGATTGTTGAGCGCTGCTGCTACTCACTGGGACAATGGCTGCCGGAAGTCACCGGAAGACGATGAACTGTCGGAAGACAGCGGCAGCCAACCAGCAACGCCCTCTCCATCAGGAATCCCTCTGGGTCTCCTGCAGCTTGTCCTGATGGCCCCGACTTTCGACTCGTCTCAAAGAATCACACCCGTCTTGGCAAACCGGATCCAAAACGCACGTGTAGCCGATCTCGATGCTGACTTTGATAATCGTGCCGAGTATCTTGTTACGAATTAGATATTTCGCTAGCTATACAATTCCCGCAGGGGTGTATGCAGATCTCGTCCAACTCTGCAGGGGACACTTTTTGCACTCGAATAATAAACAGGAAACTGTCCTAACGTTTCATCTGAAGAAACAAATACACTGATGCCTTCAAAAATGCCAAAAAATTGCATTTATTGAATAATAGTTTATAAAATAAATTTGATTTATTGTGCTTTTGAGATGAGTTTGAATTTCGAGTGCAAAATCAAAGCGTTGTGGAAAAATGGAAACTTTTGGATATCGGTGGAATTGATTCGTTTGAAAATCGTAATGAAAAGGCAGATTGAGAGTCAACAATGCGTCGATAAAACAACGTGTGGTAGTCTCATTGAGCTTGTGCTCGATGGGAACGCGCCGGTCCACGAGATTCAGGACAGCGAACAAATATTGGTGTATTAAGAATGCAAGCTAATTATGTTTTGGTACGTGGCTTCCGCCATGGACCGTGGAGTTTGTGGTGCTCGCTCGGTCGCCCGTTCGCCATTGTGATCCGACTTTCGGCAAACAGCCTCGGGCCCGCGCTTGCCGTTGTTAAATTAATTTTATCTCGCGTCAAACATTAAAATTGAACTATTTTTTTTCGCGCCAATTGATCATTTTCATTGCGCGTGCGATGCGCAATTTTTTTTTTACCATTTAGTGCTTCTAATTGGATATGCAAAATGTGTATCTTTCTTTCTCTAACTCGTTGCGCGTTTCGATTATAATTGTATGTTCCGTTTCGATGTAATATATAATTTGTTCACAACCACACATCACATTACAGTCCAACGCATCCGCTTTGAAAACTATTGTAAATATGGAAACTAATTTATTTAATAGTTTATACATAATTAATGTTAACTGTATATTGCCGATCCATTATGAAACATATAATTTGTAAATTCAATTTTTAATAATTAGCCATTTATTCTATTTTATAAAATATATTTATTCTTTGAATATATTATTATTTTATATAATTGGTAAAATATGTTTGTAATGTCAAAATTTGTTATTAAAATAAATCAGTCACGCTGAGTGATATAATACAGAAAAGATGAAATAATGCTGTGCAGATTGTTTTCAAATTTGATTTTCATTAGCTTTTTACCTCGAGCTATTTGCGCGAAACCGTGCTCTTCATTGTCCACCCTTGATCTCGATATTGAATCTTGCGACGAGTTCGTTGAGAAGCGATCGAAGGGCGAACCCCTGCAGCTCACCCTTCGTGGCATCCGGCAACGACGAGGGTATAAAGCTCAGAGGAAGTAGGGGAACAGATGTTTTTGAGCGCGAACTAACATTATAATCTATGTTCCACAACATCGTAATTAAGGAAAAATGGAACTTCCACAAAGTTGTAATGTATTCGCAATTTTTGACTACCACAGTTTTATCTACTTTCGATATTTCTTGCAATTTTCGAAGCAACCATTTTTAGATTGTGCATGATATGCGTGAAGCTCTCCAAGAGGAAGTGCGAGTTTGATTTTTCTCATTTCTGTAAGGGTAAAATAATGGCAGGGAAAAGGTTAAATAGAAAATAGAAATTGTAAAGAACGAAAAGATCTCACGCCTTGCTCATAAACAAGAATGCACAAAAGGTTGACCGTCCCTGACATTCGTTTTCGCGCACACGTCCGTGATCCCTTTGGACCACTTTGGAGGATCGAGACTTTCGCGAGATAAAGGGAATTTAAACTTTAAATTCGTGCTAAGGATTGGGCCGATTCGAAGGGCACCCCCACTGAGATACCATCTGACCATTTTCTTTTCACGCGGACAAAAATGGCAATGTTCATTTAATGACAAGTGCATCTATGTACAATTTATATTCATTCTTCCTGCAAAATTTACATTCGACAAAATAACTCAGTTGGACAATGAAATGTTTTTCAATTCTTCAGTTTGTATTTTTATCAATCAATTTTAATGAATTACATTTTTTTGCTAAGAATCATTTTACGATAACGAATTCCCACTCGGGACTGCCCCCATGGAAAATCACACATCGTCGGTATGAGCAAAGATAAGGATATCTCCATCAGTCGTTCGATCACAGACTAAAAGGCAGAAGGCGTTGTTATCCTGGCATTCACTGTCGGAAGAATAGTCCAGTGATTTCTTTTTTGCACTGCAGAAAAGTAGATTTACCATACAAAATAAACGAGTATCCAAAAAAAAAAAAGTTCAAAGAGAAAAGAGGTGTGAAAAAAATTAACCGGAGAGGGGAGGGAAGGAGGATAACTCGTGGCAGGAATTCAACAGGACCTTGGCAAAGAGGGTAACTGCCTGCCTGTGTGACATCTGTGAATTGAATATCTATGATCTAACGGCACTTGAAATATTTCTCGATTGTGAACAAAGCGCGTACAATCGCAGCTTTTGTAATTGATGGATATTTTTGAATCGAACCTAAACAAATACTTCCGTATCTTTTTTCATTAGAAAAGTTTTAGAAATGCTTTTTTTTACTTCTTGAAAATAATAATAATAATAATAATAATAATAATAATAATAACTTGATATAGTTATAAAATGTTTTATCATTAAAAGTTTTAAAAGTGCGAATTTGAAAAATGAAAATGGAAAAAATTAAATGTTTTAACTTGTTTATTCTTGAATTATATTGATATTGAAATAATGACATTGCCAATAAAATTGAACACGGCCAATAAAACCTGCGATCGACCTTTCCAGGTATCCAGAAAATTGCATTACGTTTTTTCATGCTGTATTCTGGAATTTGTATTCATGACAAATCCAAGGAAACACTTTCCCCTAGACAAACACTCGAAAAAGGGTAAAGCAACGTCGACAACAACAGAACTCACGATCGTCTTGTCAAAGGTTCTCCCTTTTTTGGAAAAAACTTCTTTCGCGGTAGGGGTGTCTTGAAACGTTTTGCCATTGTTTGTGGTTAACCCATCACACGTTCATGTGATTTTGCGCCGAAACCGACACAATGTCCAAATTATTTCGCTACTTTTAGGCGTGAGAAATTTCGCAGATCTTGGTTCATCGATGATACCAATAACCGTGGGTACATAATTCAAAACGTAATTGCGTTGAGACGTTACAGAGCAAAGGAGAGGGACCTTTTCTTTTCTTCTTTGTACGTAATTCGTTTTTGATCGGCGAGACACTTTGTTGCGAAGTGAAGAAGCGCGAGGGAGCAGAAGAAGAGTAATGAAAAACGATAAATAACTGATGAGAATTCAAGTGTCGCGAGAAAACAATTTCGCGCTGATCGAAAATGAATGTTCATTGGATTGCTTCGAGATGTGAGAAATGAGACAACATTTTATAGTATAAATCATTTTCACAAGGAGGAGAAAGTTATCATAAAATTTGCCTGCTTTTTCTCTAATTATAAGTCGAACTTGTTCATTTCAAATCGTTTTTGTTAAAGTTGTTAGTAATTGTTGTTTGCAATTGACTGTTATTCAAGTTGAAAAATGTATTTTGAAATGAAACATTTCCTGTAAATGGCAAAACAATCATGAAATTGTCATTTTGCATTTGATAGTAATCAAATTGGCATTAAAAGTATTTTGCACGATTAATCGTATGTGCATTTAAAATCAGTCAATTTTGGAAACGTGTGTGGAATCCAATTTCGGATTGAGCGTCAGGCGTGAAACGCAGCGTGCACTAGACATCAAACGCACAGTGATGGCCTTTGATCAAGCTATGTCATTTCGATGACTCTTGTGTCGCGGTCGATTGGCTCGTTCTACTACAACCGACCGTAGAGTGCAAAAAATGTCCCGCCACTTGATTTGAAATTCTAATTACTCAAATTATATCTTTTGCCAGTTCACTTGGCCAACATCTTTTTGCACCCATTGCACGCGATAACTTTTTTAACTTCATCAGAAAGCTCTCGTAAAAAAGAGATGTAAGTTTTATATTCTGAGATAGTTCAAAATGCACTCCGCAGCATGGTCAATTAAGCTTTTGAACAAGGCGACGACGTTTTCTCAAAGACGATTAATCGTCAGAGTGTATAGTATCGCACAGCAGACGTTGATGTATAACGGTCGGTATCACAGTTTTTCGACAAGTGGTTTACATCGTGCAGCACTCACGGGTTACGTCGTTTTTGCTTTGACACACAAACTAGATAATCAATAAAGTTTTTGCTACTGTTTTGTACAACAATGCCATTACTAAACCCGTCAGAGATTTATGCACATCGAAATTATACAACTCATCATCAAAACGTTCCTACGATGTTTAACAATAGTCACATGATTGAATTTACAATTTAGATTTTGTCTTTTTTTTTTAACACATTTGTGCAATTAATTCGAGTGCGCGATAATTTTAAAGAGAAATATGACAAGTTCGCGTGAATGTTAATACATATAGAGCAGTAGATTTACAGCAGCATTCATGATCTTCATGTTCGTGAAGATTGGATTTAGCAGCACTAAACACTTACAGTCGTCCTAATGGGAACTCGCCGCTAAGTGTACTCAAAGATGTATAATTGCTAGAATCCACGACCCTACCCTATTACACCACATTATGCGTTATAAGGAGTACATATGTGTTAAATATCTAACGGGTGTCATGAATTAAAAATAAGTACATAAACAAAACCGAAAACATTTGTTAAATATCAAATGTTGAAAATGTTACATTTTTTTGTTTAATGTTGTTTCTTGTAAATGTGTGATATAGCGGAGGTTTAAAATACACCCGATATAGACGCCCCTACGCTTTCAGGCACTTGGCAGGGTTAAACGACGAGCCACTAGAAAGCGATCCCCTCACGAGTGTGTACGATTGCGGATGCTCTTTTCTGGTTTTGCAGCGCAGATGGCCGCAGGACAGCGAGCGCGTTTTGTTTCAAGATCTCAGCCACAATCGTCGCATTAGCCAACAAACGACTCGACAATCGGCACCAAAACGAGTGTACGATCGCGAGCACGCGACCACATGTCCCACGCCGAAGCACCGACAATTGTTCCTCGCACACAACATGTCGAACGCAACAATAATACATTTGATCGTACTCTTTAACAGTGGCAAAAACAATAATGAGCTTGAAACTTAACCCACCGATTCACTAAATCGCTATTACCGATGCTGCCAAACGTAAAAAAAACGATTGTCTTTGGATAGGTCATTTGTTCTCACCAAAAACACGATCCCATATGCTTCCTACCCAGCTGTGTCTTTTCTTTTTTATTACTCGATTTTCTATTAATTGTTTAGCTCTTATAAATGCTTGACCATTCAATTTTCATTTTTTATTGCAAAAAAAGTGTTAACAATTCATCATAGCACAAATATCTTTTTTCTAAATTGTTAAACCTTACTTTCAATCAAAAATAATATAAATTATTCACCAAAAAGTTATTAGTCGATAATTGTAAACATTTAAATATGTAATTTACATAATACAAATGCATTAACAATTATATACCAACCACTCTTGCTATTAATGAATTCAATTTTGATCCGAATACTTTTTTAAAAAGTTATACATTTTGTTTATACATTTGTATTATGTTAATTTGGATGTTAACTTAAATGTTCGCAATTATCGACTATCCAGGTAGAAAATTGATTGATCTGCCAAATGATACAAATGGGCCTGTTATGGCTCTGAATAGGCTGACAACGGTAGATTCAAATCGTAGCCCTGACCTGGGCCTACCGCTGGCAAATAATTGGCTAATAAATGGCTCAACTAAATGAAAATTATCGTTGTACAACAATCGCCCAATGGTTGGGCGACACCATTAAGCCAATTTTGAATATATCTGTGATTTTGTATGTGATGTTAAATTAAAAAAATGAAATTAACTCATATATTCAATATATTTTTTCGTTAATAGCAAATAAAAATAAATTTTTCAGTGGAGTTCTTCTATTACAACTAATTTATCATTATATTCTGTGTAAATACATTTTGTTGCGACGTTCTTAATTAAGTAGGTTTTCTTTATATTGCTCCATTTCTTGACATATACTAGACCAACTTCTCTCGATGGAATTGGATCGAGGAAAATATTGCCTATTTCAGTAAAAAGTGTTCCCTCTAAAAAGTATTGTTTTTTTGCAATGTACAATTTTTCAATTTCAATCATTTTTCCGTTTTCCATCATAACAAAATTATTC
>JAQQRF010000840.1:0-37128 GCA_030523145.1 Trissolcus brochymenae | reverse complement strand
GTTGGGAATAGGTCTTTTTGGGCAATGGTTGAGTAGCTTTGGGTGTTTATCTGTGTTTTGGACATGTTGGTTTTGTGTTGGGAGAGGGCCCCTGTACTCCGCGGTCCACTTACCAGGGTAGAGGGAAGTTGGTGATTCACCGCTCAAGTTTTCTTTAACTTTTAAGTTTAACTTTTTTTCACGATATTTTATTTAAACGTTTAAGCGTTTATTTTTATGTTATAATTTTATCGCACAGTGTTCACTCGCACACCGATGTTTACAAACACGACCGTCCGCATCGAACGATGGGAACGAACTGGCAAATTAACTTGTTTCATCGGTTTTTTATTATCAAGCTCCATTTGAAGAGTTCGGAAACCTTGCATTATTTTTAAATTTCTAACCATTTCTTGGCCTTGTCGAAATGTGAAGTGCGTGATTTTAGACAAAAAACCGTTGTTACTTTCATACATGAAAGCTGAGTTACACTAAAGAGGGCCCCATCTGTGAACCGTCAAAGGTAAGTGCAGCAAATTGTGTATATTATAAGAATGGTTGCTAAAGTTGTATAATTTTCCGATGTCTCGTACAAATGATTCCAATAATTTTTCCGCTAATTTTTCCTTTTCTCACTGAATAGAAAAGGAGCCATGATCGTAATTCAGATGCCTTCCATTTTTGTAATTGTTTGACACTTCTGGGAGTTCTTTGTAGAAAATTGATTGGTGACTTAATCGTTGCAAGAAAAGTGTCAATTTCAGTTTGTTTGTTGCCTATGTACCAATCACCTTTGGAGGAAAACCACAAATAGGTGAAATTCAGAACCGAGCTTAATAACGCTGAATGCATATATTCAGGAAAAACAAACAAACCAAGATCTAATAAAAAAACTTCACTAAGAATAAATGCGCTCTTGACTCCTTTCTAGTGGGTTTTGTGCTGATTTTTCCGGGGGAGCTTTCTACTTTCTAATACAAGCTTGGCTTGGTTTTTCATTCGACAAGTACTTTGCAAAAGAACAGTTTTATAATTGTCATCATAAATGTAACATTTCGCCTTTCTTCTTCTTCTGTTTTATCCGGTCTTTGGGTTTTTACAGCTTCGCAAATATACTCCGCACAATTAGCGGTCCACCTTTAAAAAATAGAAATTTTCAAACCTTCATAAAATTGGCGAATTTCATTGAAAATTAGATAATTTTGTTTGTTTGAAAGACCATGAACTCAACTTTAAGATAATCAAGTTAAAATTTATTTTTAATGAAAATCGCCAATGTAATGTTATGGAGGTTTGAAAAATTCCATTTTTCAAGGGTGGACCGCTAATTTTTGTGCGGAGTATATTACAGGAATTCAAGCCTGAGTGATACTGGATGTTTTGCAACTCAGCCCTAGCTGGTGCATCTCCCATAGCAATTGGAGCAACGACTTGACACGTAAATGTTTCTGATGTCAAACGATCAGTCTATGAAAATCCACCATTTTCAAAAATGTTTCGCAGGGAATCAACTAAAGGTCGTAAAAATGTATTCATATTCGGTTTTTTTGCATTGCACCAAATACCAATTGTAGCCGTATATTTTTGCCTGTCATCGAAACAAACATCGCAAACCGTTATTTGCAAGGTCCAAAAACTGATCGAAGAACTTGTATAAGATAATTTAACGCCATCGGTAGAAAACATTAACACAATATCATATTTTCAGTTTGCAATTTAACTTTTTAATATTTCGAACCTTCTTGCATATCTTAAATCAAGTTTATTGATTCTCTTTTTTTTCGCTCAGCATTGCACTTGTCAATTGCTATAGTTAAGTCTCTTTTTTCAGAAAAATGTTTGATTATATTAAAAAGATGAAACGTATAAAATACACCAGTTTTCGATAATTTTAATTTTTCACAAATTTTGCTAGCAGTATTTTTGCCTACTTGACAATCCGAACAATAATGATATTGCTCAGCGTCTCTGTTTGAGGACAATTTTTCGAAGTACAGATAAAATTGGTACGGAGTTTTTGGAAAATCGTTTGGTTTCGGTAAAATACGATTGAGAAATTTCAGCTCGTCTTTCAAATCTGTTTTTAATCTTTTATGTTTTATTTGTAAATTAAACAGTTCTATTAAAGTTTCTGTGGTTGAGATGCCAGCATTTTCATATAGTTCTGGCTCGCCGTCAGAGAAAATTTCTTCTTCGCAATCATAATCACTTTAAAATTTGGTCCATACTGTATGTATAAGAAATATGAGATTGCTCTCTCTCTCTCTCACTAACTTCGTCAGCTTTGATATCATGCTACAAAAATGACTGATATGAGTATAAACCATTGAAACAAGAAAAATACATCAAACAATGATAGAAAAAAAGATTTTAATTGTTCGAAAAATATTACAACACATTCAGCAATTATTATATATGAGTCGAAAGGTATTTTTTGAAATCCGAAACTATATTTATAAATTCAAAAAAATATTCATGTTTATACAAAACCAAAAAAAAATGAAATCATACTTTGTTATCAAGAAGCGATAAACATTCTTTGGAGTCATTAATGTGATCCACGTTCTTCACAACATTCTGATTATTCGTATCTTCTTCCAAAATCGACGATGGTATATCAAACAACGTATCATTCAAAGTAGAATTTGGATTTGGATTTTGGATTTGTTTCACTTTTATTTTCTGAGTCAAATAAAAATATCCACCGTTCCTGTGATACTGCACATTCGTCAAAATTATATTTCTGAATAATTGAACTATTCGTCACAATTGGTTCCTGAGAGGTGCTAGATGAAAGTGTATCTGTCAAGTAAAAGATTTCAAGAATTTATTTCCATTCAAAAATATTTTCATGAAGTTAAGGTTCCATACAAATGAAAAGTTTCTTATGAAACAATTTGTCAATAATAAATAAGTAGTTAAATTAAAACAATTTTTCAATTATACGTACCATCAAATTTGAATTTTCAGTTCTGGAGAAATTGAAATTTTACTCAATTTTCTTTTCAAAACCTCGTCGTCACTCGAACTACTGCTTTCGGAATGCTGAATTCGATTTTTGCTGTTCGAGTCTGAACTCATATTCAACGATTCAAAATTGAATTTGTCACTATTGTAATTAAGAATATCATAATAAGATAATTAAGAATCTTGAATCACCACGGTTTTGTTACTTAGTACGTAGCTAAAAATAAAAAAAAAACAAAGTGCAATAAATTGTACATTATACCGAATGAAACACCAAGAACGAAACATTCTAAAAGTGAAATAAACACGTGCATTAAACAAAAAATTTTATTACGGTTTTATAATGCTGAATTTTTTATGATACAATAACTTGATTAATTCAAACAAACCTTATTTCGTATTTACTTAAATACTGGCTGACTTAACTGTTTAAAAAATGTTTGCTTATCAAAAAATATCGTTTTAGTTTGTGATCACATTGAATCAACGCCTAACATTTATTTAACTTTTATTAACTAACATTACCAACAATCATGAAATGAACATTTTACTGTTGGCAACAATGCGGCCGCCATATTGTTCTTCAACAGTTTGGCTTTGCGACAAAGAATGTTCAACATGTTTTAACAAGCCGATCAGGGTTGCCAGATTAGGCAGTTTTCCGCTTTTTGGGCTACGAAAGTAGTTCAAACGCGGATAAAATACAGGGTGTCCCAAAAGTGCCGGAACGATCGAATAAGTCCGAAAGAACACATTTAATCGGGGAAAAGAAAAAACACGTGTCCAATATTTTTCCAAACTCTTTTTAACAACACCCATATCGACCCCCTCACCCCCCAACCCCCGATGGGGAGTGGGGGATAACTCTAAAAAGTTAAATAGGAATCCCTATTTTTTATTGCAGATTTAGATTCTTTGTTGAAAAATGAAACAGTTTTATTCGAACTATTTTTCTGAAATCACGTTAGATGTCGCTGTAATCGCAATTAGAAAATTCCATCGAAAATTTTTGGAGCCCTACGATGTCATGTAAAAAAACATCGAATCGGGGTACTGAAAAAACTTTGTAAAGGTTTTGTTTCTCTTTAACGAAATAGAACACCACCCTCTCCCTCCACCCCCAAATGGGCGAAAAAGAGTAGGGCGGCTTGATTTCCGTGAGTCCCCTTGCCTCCCACGTTCGGACTGCTTTTGAAGTGTTGACTGGTTTTTTAGTGTTTAATTTTTCTCCTGCTTGAACTGATAACCCTCTTTTTCTTGACACTGACCTAACCGAAAATAAACTTCATCCGTAACATTCTGCTACATCTGAGGAGTTATTTCATTTTAAACGTTACGAATTCTTTCCTTCAGTTCGTCAATTTTGTTAGGTTTCGTTTTATACACTTTGTTTTTTAAATAGCCCCAGCAGAAAAAGTCAAGCGGGAGTCAAATCAGGTGATCTTGCTGGCCATTCGATGGTACCTCTTCTAGCAATCCATCGTTCAGGAATAACATTGTTCAACAAGTCACGTACAATTCAAGCATAGTGAACTTGTGCTCCATCTTGTTGAAACCAAACATTGTCGAATGACAATGTTCAATAGTTCACTAGTTTAATTTAGCATTCCTTTCACAACAATGTCCTTGTCTGAAACGGAAATATTGAAGTGCTATTGTGACTTCTTCTCGAGGACGATTGGAAACTTACGGTACGTTTATAAATATTGTATCTGAAATTCTTTTCATTCATACACGGATATATTAATTTTGATATGACATGTTGTTTTTCAGGATACGTCCAAATTGATACTCCTGCAAAAGAAATTGATATCAGACTAGCTGTTTTCATTGCAATGCATACTTCTATATCTAATGTAGATCATCTTGGATTGTTTCTGCGTTCGATAGGAAAAGGTAGCAAGCTAAAAAATTTAAAGTGGCATCGAACAAAATGCTCTAAACTAATTACATCAGTAATTGGTCCATCGATTTTAAAAGAAATCATCGACGACATTGGTGGTGCTCCGTACGCATTAATAGTTGACGAGTCAACAGACGTGTCAACTGTCAAATTTATTGCGATGTGTGCATCATATTTCAGCAGATCAAAGAACGATATGATATGCGAATTCTTAGGGATGGTCGAAATTCCACTGGCTACTGCCGACGCTTTATATTCAGCAGTGACAGGATTCCTTGAAAAAATTGAACTTGAAAGACAAAGATTTGCCGCATCTGCAATTAATAAAATGTATATGCCATGCAATTGATAACTGCGCGTCGGCGGCGTGTGATGCTCTTCCTTGTTCTTTGGAATTTTTAATTCTAGAAAGCAAAAATTGGTTCAAAAACAGCTACAAAAAAAAGAGCAGTACGCAGAATTGTACAAGGTACATATTTTTATGAAAAATAGTATTTAGGTATAAACAATTGATATAATTTGATACAAATAATTAAAAAATTTTATTGTTTATAAACTATGAACGATTCCAGAGAATCACCACAACTTGTTTCACTGTGCGACACGAGATGGCTCATATGGTACCCTGCAGTGAAACAAATACTCGACCAGTTGATTGAATTGAAAACTTTTTTTCACATGGTAGTTCCTGAGAAAAATTTTACTGCAAGAAAACTGGATCTGATGTACCAAGATCAGACGAATTTTTTGTTTCTGACTTTCTTGAAGCCTGTTTTACAAAACATGAATGAAATCAATCTGATTTTTCAAGCAACTCGAGCTGATGTGACTAAATTATATACTGATCTGCGTACATTCGTGTTTTCTTTAGGTACTCGATTTTTATTACCACGATCGATCCGACAATCGGAACACTCAAGCGTTTTGCGGAAATCTGATATAGAAATGTTGCAAGAAGCCTTGTCCAACTGAGAAAATTATTTACCGTTCGAAAGAGTCGATTTTGGTACTAGCTTCAACCGCTTAGTTTCTTAGCCAAACTTGGGAGTTTCGTATGATGAACTTGCTGATGTCCGGGCAAGATGTGCGAAATTTTAAGTAAGACTAACAAAACAATTAGTGGACAAACTCCCAAATAATATCGAGACAATTCAGAAGTTACGTTTCTTAACTCCGAACACTACTCTATCGTCGGTGGGCCGACCTCGATTTGACCAGTTACCTCTCAACTTGTCAAGTAAATGTTACTATGAATATGATTTTATTCTCTTACAGATTCAAGCGCCGATATTGACTTGATAGAGACTCAATGGCGATCGTTGCGTATGCTCACTCTGAAGGATATCTATCCTGAATATTCTGATACTAATATCAACACCATAGAATTAGGAAATTCTCCAACGCAATCGGAGAAACCCCATACAAAGAACTCGCTGATTTGTGTTTGGAGGCTCTTACCCTACCTGTTAGTAATGCTGTTGTTGAGCGTGTGTTTAGCGTAATGAATTCAGTGAAGACCAAAGTCCGTAACAAAATGCAGCTCGACCTTTTGCAGTCTATTATTCGTACAAGAATACATGTTAAGGTATTTCTAATCACAATCATGTCAATATATTCTATTTATGAAATTTCAGATGAACGTTTAGTCATTATATACAATGTTTCGTTTTTTATATCGATTTGTAATAAAGATAAAATTTGTATAGCAAACGTCGAAAAGCTGTTGCATAGAATTTCGACCGACCCCTGATATGATGCAACGATTCACATCTCAGATGTACGACTTATCACGCGATCCTGGCCATGATGATACATCATTGTTACATCCTTCAAATTCTAATCAAGAAGAAAATCTACTGGAGATTGTCACTCTGTTCGCCAGTAACTGTGAGGAACCTTGCGAATTGGCGCATACACAGTATTGATCTTATTTATTTTTCTGATTAAAATTTTAAAACTATGTGATGAACGAATCCCTTTTGTTAAAGATCCACAAATATTGTATTTAAAAAGAAATTTATCAATGTGTTGATTACATATTTAATGTAAAAAATTCTGAATGAAAGTAAAATATACAATTCAATATAATAATCGATTTTAATTCAAACATTAGTTTTTGTAGTTCATAAAAGCATTTTTTTTTAATTTTATTAACTTGAGGAGACTTGAAAGACTCTGGCAACCCTGAAGCCGGTTTGTATTTGTAACCGCATCACATTTTACATCTGAAATCTAGTGAGGAACAAAGGCTTTCATCATGGACTTCTTTTTGATTGAATGTGATGAGGATAACTCAGTGCTTATAACAGAAAAAATGAATGTGATTTGCGATTCTTCTGTTAACATTTTGGATGAGGTTAATTTTCGCCATAACCAACACAATTACATGGGCAGAGTTTTAGGAATGAGCGGTAATTAATAGATAGATCATTTGTTTATTTTTATTTGAAAATGTTTAAAAACTTTATTTCAATAACAACATTCTTTGTAATAACCTCAATTTATTTCCATTAATGTTAATTATATTTGTGTCTGTTGAATATTTTTTTGTATGGTTTCAAAATAATGTTTTCTTCTGCTCAGTTATTTCTTGTTATTGAATCTGAGATGCGGTTAAATATTTCACGTTGTTTTCAAAAGTTGGATCTTCATTTTTGTAAATAAAATTAAAATGTTAAGAAACGAATTGAAAACTGTAAACGAAACGAAATAAACGAAAGAATTCTGAAAACGATAATGTTGAAGTGCATGTCAAATTCTTATACCTTCACTTTCCTTTTTTTGCAAAAAAATCATTCTTTTTCTCGAAATTATAAACAATTTAACCATTTTGCATGTTGTTCAGAATAAAAAATCAAAAACGTCTGGGAAAAAAGGTCGTCCAAAAAAAGTTACTGAAGACTTTGGCAAACTTTCAACTCCTGAAAAAAACGTAAGTTTATACCAAACAATTGATGTTGTTCATAATCAACCATTTTATCAAGTTGTTTCAATTGAATTTGTTTTTTTTAGGATCATGAATGTTTGAATTACAAACTTTCAAAATGATCCAAAATCTGAAAAAGCTGGTTTTTTCTGATGATGATGAGGTAAGAATTTTTGTCAAATGTAATCGCGAACACTTTTGTTCAAAGTGTATATGAAACAGTTTCAGTTTGTATAATGCAAAGCAATCGTTTATATTGCACGACAACGGGACTTTAGTACAGACACAGCCAAAAGTTTCAATCTCATACATTTACACGTGTGCAAGCCATATCATATCAAAATTTTTTACTTTAATTCACACTTTATATTTTAATCGTTGAAAAAAAAATTGAAAACAGAATTGGCAGAAATTGATAATTATTTTTCTTTTCTCGTTGATTTGAATTTGTTACTTGACAGGTTAATAAAAAGGAAACTGAATCTGCGATCGTTTGCTCTCACAGTGAATCTGATGATGTGAGTTTAGTTTAATAAGTAACCAATATAAATTAACAAGTAAACTTACTTATTATTAATACACATTATCATTTCCAGAATCAATCCGAGAAAGAAGGGATAGATACTCTTAAAAATCAACAACTAAAAACATGTTCTTTGACAAAGGTTTCGGAAGTGGCCATTCCTGAGTCATTTAGACAGATAATGGTAAATTCACCAACACCGAAGACATCCCAAATATCGCCTTCTTCGTAGGGATGTGCTGCTGAGAAAAAAATGTCGATATTTGATATCGTTTTTTTTTTTTTTGGACCAGTAATATCGATACTTTCAAATATTAGTTTAAAATGTATCGATATTGGAAATATCAACATCAAATTTTTATTATTTTGAAATAAGTATTATTTAAAATTTAAATAAAAAATTTAATTAAATTATAATTTCTTTTGTTCATATTTATTTATAAAATGATTGTTAACGTAATAAATACTTGCTAAAATACTTGCTTTTTAAATTAATTTTATTTGTTTAAATTTATTTTATCTTCATTTCTGATCATTACAAATCTCTTCATAATTACATTTATAAATTCCACTCTTCAACATTCAGGCTTTGTAGAAATAAAATTCGGCTCAAATGGTCTGGAGAAAGTCGACTCCGCGTTTGATCGAGGATTCGTCCAGCCATTGAGAACACGCGTTCGCAGGAAACGGAAGTCGCTGGAATCGATAAATATTTTAGTGCGATACTAGCAAGACCAAGGCAGTTTTCTTCTTGCCCTTTCCAATACTTTAAAACGTCTCTATCTATAGGAAGTAGCGGCCAATTGAGGTATTGCTGTAAATCGACATGTAGATTGTTTGATTTCTCAACATTATCTCGGTATTGATTTGTCGATTCAAAGAGCCGGGTATGATGAGCCCACAATTCACCATTTGCAGGATGTGACGATGAAGGCGTAGTCGCTGCAACGGGCTGCGTAGTGGTTGAACTTGCTTTTAGTTGAGTGTTGATTTCTTTTATAGCATCTGCGCAGCACAAAGTGTTTTGAAAATATACTTTCTTAAATCGAAGGTCCAATACGGTTGCCATTGCAATTAGTGGTTTCTTCTCCAAACTGACTAATCGATTGGATATGTTCTTCAATAAATCTCACTGAAGATCCTGACCAACTTTTGTTTTCGGCTCAATCGTTGTGATTTTTTTTGTCATACAATACGTGATTGGTAAAACTCTACTCAATGTCACATAACTTTGTCCACTCATATCTCTTGTCACAACTTCTGCTGATTTCAATAATCTCACTGCATCACGAAGAACTGCTACTTGATTCGAAGTGATCATGAGTGGAGCGTTTCTGGTAATTTAATAAAATTCTGCTAACTTAGTTGATCAACAGGAGAAATCGTTGCATCATATTAAACGTTGAATTCCATCTCGTGCTAACGTCTTGGATAAGCCGCAGTGGTTGGGTAAAATCCAACTGAGACGTAGCAATTTTATGAGCTGCCGAAACTGAACGCTTGAAAAATGTCACTATAAATTTAATCATTTTGATGATGTCCTTTAAATCATTGTTCGAGTCAATAGCAGTGTCTACAACAAGGTTCAGTTGATGAGCATAACACCAAACTTGTTTTTCTGGAAATAATTCCGTAGCTGCTTTAACAATGTTACTGCCGCCATCTGTTGTGATCCCTGCAATTTTTGCGTTCGGAGTTTCCCATTTAACGCAGAAATCTTTGATGATGACTTTAAGATAAGCTGCTGTTTGCCGTTCCTCTAATTCTTGAGTCCTTAAAATGATCACAGCTGGCTACCCTTGATTGTTGAGAAAGTGAACTGTTATTCTTAAATAACTTATCGTTGTCATCAATTCGGTCCATACATCGCAAGTTATGCTAAAATTTTGTACAACAGCGAATTTCTTCTTCATTAACGATGAAAGTAAGTCATACTTTTCATCGAGAAGTTTTGTCAACTTTTTCCGGCCGAATAATTTATACAGTGGGCACAAAATTTTCATGAGGTGTTTGAATCCTTCATGCTCTGTCGTATTGAGCGGCTGATTGTCTTTCACAATGAAAAACAATATCGCATTGGAAATAAGACATTCTTTTGAGCCACCCTCTGAAAAGTTTAATACATATATGATGAATGCAAATTGACAAGTATTTGTATTAAAAATTAATTTAATTTATTTCTTTATGATTTTTGTTAGTAATGAATATTTTTTATCCAAATTGTGTCATTAATTTTATATCTTTAACTTTATAAGATGAAAGATTTGATATAGCTTTATCAAAACGTAGTTGGCCGTATTTTTTTCGGGACTTGATCCTCTATTCCTTTCAATCTAAAAAATATTCGCAAACGAATTATCATAAATTAGAATTGGCGAAATTCAGATACAAATGATTATAAAAAAATATAAGGTAGATTATTATAAATTTTACCTGAACGTTCTTTTTCTGAGATTCAGACACATTTTCTTTGATCTCAGAAACGCTCTCATCTTTAACATCACCAATTTGATCTTTGTGGTGTGTTCGAAGGTGCTTATTTAGATTTGTCGTATTGCCGGAGCTCTTAACAACTTGTGAACAAAGTTTTCACGTGGCATTGGTTTGGTCTTTTTTTATGAAAAAATTCCATAATAGAAATTTGTTCACCTTTTGCTTCTTCATAGACACTTTCCTAAAAAAATATATACATATAAAATAAAAGAAAATATTCAAAATAAAAACTGAGATATTAAAAGTGATAAGTATATACTTACAAATTTGATGCTTTTGATGATGACGAAGTCCTGATCAGCTTGATCAGCATTGCCGAACAAGTCTTCTCGATCCAAATCTTGGATGAATTCACTATAATTAAAATTTATTTAAAAAAATTAAATAAACATTTTTAATTTTATTTATAATTGTGAAAAAATTATATCGAAATGAAAGTAAGACTATTTTGCTATAATTATATATACATACAAATGCAAACTATTTTTGCTGAATGCTATTTGTCTGATATTTCCATTACAGGGATATTCATTTTTTGCAACCAGACTCATGATAAATTCGATTGCTTCTTCTGAATTTGCTGTAAAAAAAAGTTTTAATGTAATACAATTCAAATAGATGTCATGCAGATTCCAAAAAACATGATATTTACTCTTACCAGTACAATTCATGTAAGTTCGTAAATCAAGGTCATGAATCGCATGTGCCGGATCATTGTCTATTTGAAAGTACAATGAAAACATTCGTTCCGAACTTCTCTCTAACAAAACAAACATAGGACGAAATAAATACTTGCATGAAAATATTTGTGAGAAACCTAAACACACACGCATTGCATTGCTATGATACTTACTTAGTTCCTCAATTCGCATTTTTCATGTATTTATAATGTTAACACGGAAGTAAACACTCGCCTGATTCTTCTATCATTTAAAAAACTTCAGATAGACACATCACACCATGACACTATACGCGTCTGTTACAATGAATAAATGAATTGGATAAAATTTAAATTGGAGACTTTATTCAAATGTATTTGCGATCACTCTTTTCCATCGTTCAATCATTACATGTCGCAGCGCCCTTATCTTTAGATGCAAGAGAAAGACAACAACACTGTTCAAACTACCGACATCTAGTAACTGAAACAGAGGTCACAGCAGACTAAATAACACATTCCTGCACATTATACACTCTCACTTCTATTGCTAAAATTCAAGATTTCTTAATTGTTTTAATATTTAATTTCTTTTTGAAATATCGAAATTCGATATTTACTTGAGAATATCGATACCACCAATATTTTCTTGCATAAATATCGATACATATATCGATATTTTTCTTCTTAAATATCGATACAGTATCGCGCATCCCTACTTCTTCGATGAGTTCGCCCGGGTTTTCATAACAGAGTCAAACGGCCCCTTACTGCCTATACAGACTCCACCAAACTCCGTAACCATCAGCGACATAGCGTTTTCCACCGAGAATATAATCTCGGTGGAGTCCCAAGTCCTGCGCTCACTTGGGAAAACTTCTTCGGCTGGACCAGACGGCATGAAGACGGTGTCTAGACACCAACTCCGAGGTGTTTCCCTGTCCGGTATACAGACGGTAACGAGTGGAGTCTCCCAGGGCTCAGTACCGGAACCTATCCTTTTCTTAGTGTATAACGCGACTTCCACTATTCTACCATCTATAAATACCACTCTTTTGCGGACGAAACTAAAATCTATGCCACCCCTCAAACCCAAGGACACGTACTACAACACGACTTATTAGACTCAGTAGTCAAAAGTCTGGCTGATACCCACTGATAGCTACTGATATTTCTTGCAATTTATGAAGTTGTTTTTTGCCTCACTCGTAATGAATTTGTAACCGGGAAAAATTTTTTTTGTCGTATCATACTACTGATTCGAAATCATCAAATCAGCAGTATGATACGACAATTATTACTGTTCAATTGAATTTTTAATTTTATTTAAATATTTCCATTATATTAACCTGCATTTTCAAAGTTCATGTCACTTTCGACATGAACTTTGCCTCGTTCCGAAACTTCATTTTTGATATTGAAGTTTTATTTCAATCGATGATTCATTTCATCGTTAATAACAAAATCAATATTGTAACTATTTTTAGAATTGTTTCATTTTTATTTTTATTCAGTTTGAACACATACTTTTGTTACACCCTGTATAGGTAGTGTTTCTGTAGACTTTCTGTTATCCGGAAAATTTCCCGAGTCAAAATTTTAGGCTTTATTTTGGTCTCATCAGTTATTTTTCGAACTGTTTATTTTCTCTTCGACACTTTTTCATCTGAAAATTCAACGATTTTAAGTGTCCTCTCCGAACTCTTAGCTATCAATTAAGTACCTTTTCATACTTTTTATCCTCGACAGCTATTTTTGATATTTTCTTGAATCTCATTTTGATGTCTTACACCTCTATTCAAACAATCTACATTTTAGTGTTCATTCAATCTCTTACTAGCCTCTTTTTAGGCTTCCTTATAAATTATGCTATCAGAAATTCGTTATAAACAAAGAGAAAATTAAGATTTCGTTTCTGCCTCAATTGATCCTTTGACCTTTTCTGAGTTTATATATTTTATTTTGATTCAGCACTCCAATTCCTCTATTAGCTTAGGGCCTGTGTCTCCCGTTATAATTCCACACAAAAAATATATTAGGTATTTAGGTGTAAGACTAGACGAAAAACTGCAATATATCAACCATGTAAATGAATATGTGAGAAACGCGAGAGCAACCTATTTTAAGGCTATATCTTTGTTTCAGTCAAAGAATCTATCCAAAAGAGTAAAAGTTATATGTTTAATGTTACTAATTAGGCCAGTGTTTATCTACGCATGCCCAATATGGTTTAACATCAGCCCACTCCTTATGGAATATCTCCGTAAGTTTGAAAGGGCATGCCTATAATATTATAAAAACAAAATTTTATACAACGAAGCGTACACGCCACGTTGTGATAACTTCATGGTAAAAATTATAAGAAACCATGTGTGGTGCACTGCAAAAATGTAGACAATGTACTAGTAATAGATTTTATCATCAAGATAATAGAGAAAAGGAAAGGTAGATGAAGGGAGGCTTCGTCGCCCCTCAGGTATTCCCATTATTGGATGCCACCCTTTCTAGGTCGAGTTAACAACATGCAAAACAAAATTTATCACACGATGATAACTAAATATGACAAAAAACAAAGATTTTTACTACTGGCTTCAACAATAACGAAACCACACAAAAGTTAATATTATTGTACGTAAACTCAACAAACATACACACTCACACAGCACACATTAAGCTTAAGGGTTTCTAGTTTTTTATTATCCATTTTCTAGTTATAAGACCAAAAATAAAGGCTGATTGAGACTGATTGCAGTTAAAAAATTACTTAATGGTATAATTAGAATTTATATAGAGTCACGGTGCTCCAAGAGTTCAAAATGAACCCACGCACCCATTAGTTTTGTAGAAGAAAAGCGTTTTTCTCAATGTTTTGTTGTTAATACGTATTATATATGATGTTGATTATTGAATAAACATTTAAAAAAAGGGCCTATGTCTCCGCTTTGTAATCGTGTACCTTGGGTGCAATTCCCATTGCGATCAAATTTGAAATGCGATTTTTTAAATTGTTAATTTACGTATTATGTATTAATAACATATCAAAATTTATGTAATAAAATAAAAAATTAATTTGGGTGTGGGTATAATATGTATATATGTAACTGACACGTATAAAAATTATGCGCATAGTTTCAATTCTCTGTTTTCATTTTTTGTTTCAATTCTCATTTTTTTTTCATTTGATTGTCTTTGTGCAAGATCCAAATAAATAATTATTGCAAAATTAATTATTTGCAACTTCCAAAATTTAAATTGCTCGTAACATAAAAATCATTTATTTCCTTACTATTTAATTCGGAACCAGAAATTAAAATATTAAAGGGTTAAGCTCTTATATAATACGGTAGAAAAACGAAATTAAATACTCGATCAAAATAAACGTTTGGAGCGAGCAAACGTGAATATACCGTATTTTGAACAGACACTGTTCGTTACGAAATTAAAATTTAATTTCTGGGCTACTCTTTTGGTGAGAAATAAATGCTCGAAATTCACGACTTATTTTGAGATAAGAATCAATTCATCTTTTCAAATTTCTCGGAAATAATGGAGATTTGAATAGAAATTAATGAGATGAATGTATGAATTTATTAATTGATAAGAAATGCTCTAGGTATGGTGCAGACACTGCACTTGAGTCTAATCTGTAATCCGGTGCAAAGCGTTTGTCAGTTATAATCAATAATAAAATAACAATCGCGACAATTAACGCAATTTGAACAACAAAAACAACGCGGAACAAATTTTATTACAGGTACCAGACGAGTTTCACAAATCGGTTCGATCATAAGTGAAACTTGGTGGCTTGATGCTCCACAGATGAAGTTCATTTAATTTTGATTTAACCAAATGGGAATTTGGAAAACTGCATCTAAAATTAACAGTTCGTGGGTTTTGGTTTTATCTGATTCTCATC
This sequence comes from Trissolcus brochymenae, assembly GCA_030523145.1. Lineage (NCBI taxonomy): Eukaryota > Metazoa > Arthropoda > Insecta > Hymenoptera > Scelionidae > Trissolcus > Trissolcus brochymenae. Next base: position 21,763 of record JAQQRF010000840.1, on the reverse strand, counting down.
ACAGGTGACTATTCGAATAACCGTTATCAAAGACTTATCAGGGAAGGTCATTGACCCGAAGTTAATAGGCTCCGATGCAAAGATTGTGTTAAACCGAAATTAAATAATTCAGAACGAATCTGAATAATTCTTACCAATCTGTTGCGAATGCAAGTTTTCTGACAAGACCGATATCGAAGTATCCCTTATTTTGCCTCTGAGATCCGAGATGAACAATCACAAACCGGAGTACTTTGATTAATTATCATCCGCAAAATCAACTCAAAATAATATTAACTATTTCAAAATTTTGTAACCACCTCTTTTGTTCATGCATGGCCCCCTTTATATACCCTCGCTCAATGTTCTAAGAAACGGGGCTTGGCCAATCAGTTTGCATAGAACAATCTAGACTCTATATCCGCAAACAATAAAAACCAAATAAAGTGTTGAGTCATAGTATCATTAATGAAGGTTTTCGACTCCAGGAATCCCAACAATCTCAAAAGAAAAACGTTTTTGATTTTCACCGTTTATTTCTCAAATTTGAATATAATAATTTTGTCCTAGCGGTCTCGTCCCCAGGAAGTCTGATCTCCAACAGTCATTATAGGAAAAATTTCTGTAGTTTAAAGTTTACTCTTTTTTTTCATAACATTGATATAAATCGATATTTTTAAGGATAAAAAGGCTAACATGGTTAAAATAAAATTCAAAATAGAATTTTATAAAAATTTCTACGCAGTTTGCCGAGAAACTGGAAAGAGCTAAAAGATGTTGAATTGAGGTTGAAAAAAGAATACAACAAGACTTAAAGGAGACCGAAAATGACAAGAAGAGATGAAAACCATGTTCTATTGTAAATCTCAAATTGCTGAAAGCGAACATTACCACAAGTTTGAGGTCGTAATGAGTTGAAAAAAAATGCAATCGTACTCTTTTTATTCTCGTTCAAACTGTCTTCAAACTATTTTCAGGTTTCTTATAAACCTTTTTTGAAACTCCCTTTTCTCTCTCTTTTACCTCTTTTTGATCTCTTATTGGAGGTTGAAAATTTTGACTCGGGTTAACATTAATTTGAAATTTCCTCATTATTGTTTTCTAGCATTCATTTTTTTAAAACCAATAGGTGATATTCGATACTCTGATGGATATTACAATACTAATCTTGTTTTCCTTTAAACAAATGTGTAAAAAGCAGACTTTTGTTGTGGCAAATAATTACACACAGAGTATTATAACAACTTACTATTATTTTAACTTTACATATTCGCTGGTTAGTTTAGAACTTATCTTATGGTCAAAAATGAAGGTATATATATTGATGGATTTCCTATTAACTTTTCGTATATTTAAGTACAAGATTGATTTTCGGAAAATAAACTAATAAAATGTTTAAAAATTATAGTTTTACGATTTAGCTTACATAATATTGATTTTAGTGAAATGTACAATTTTGGCATATCGAAGTATCTTAGAATTTAGATTAGGATCAAAGTATCTTAGAATATAGATTAGTTGGTTAAGAAATAAATAGGGTGACTTAAGCGAATACATTACAAATTCCTTCAACTTAACTTCAACTTAAATGTTGTTTTGTATCTTTAACTTTAATGTTGCCAATCCTTTGCATTTATACTATAATTGTTTTAATTTCAAAATTATGTTTAAAAAATTACGAAAATGTGAGCAAATTTTATAATTAAATTCGAACTTTACTTCTTGATTCTAAGTAAAAATATTTTTCTTTTTATCTCATGCGAGTGTGAGTTTCACCAAACAAGTGTTGAAAGATAGCTACAGGCCGGAGCAATATAGATAACGTATAGTTTGATATTTATTTACCCGCTTGAACAACTTGTCAACGTCACGTATTGCAAAACAATATATCGTCGAGGTTGATTTGAATAATTCCGAACATGTATCGATCGATCGAATCTACAAGGTGCGAGGATACTGATGCGTTGGGTTCTGATATTGGCGCGGCCTGGCGTCGTGTTCAGTCGTTTTGAAAAAATATCTCGTCTAGGGTTGACATTGACGTCACGATAAGTCGCACACACTGCGCTCTCATTTACTCTCGCTCGCAATTGCACAGCCCATATAATACCTCTTACAAATGTCACATAACTAACACACTACCGCACAGGGATTAACGACCCTGATATCGCCACAGTAAATGAAACACGTGTAAATTCGTTGAGTACATTTTTTATGAAATCAAAACAAAAGCTTCTAATTTGAGACCAATTTTCAACTTAATTTAAAGATATCTAAAAAAAACTTATGGACGACTAAAAAAACGAATGGTCGGTATCGCGAGACCAACGGATTTTTCAACTTTATTTGATAAATCATAATTGGAAAAAATTGAAAAAATTATTTATATTTAGAGGAGATCAGTACTATGTACTGACCTGGACCTACGATAGCGACATATAGGTCAGTAACCACTACTGACTTGGGAGCTGAAGGGTTAATCAACATTTGATATTAAAAATTGTTCCTTCTATCAGAAGGAACAACATATAATGAAATCAACTTGCAGAACGTCAAAAAAATTGAAAATGTGTTAAAATAATTAATCACAATTCATGTTACATGTTAAATTAACACAGCAAAATAAAGGAGGGGAAGAGCGAAAAAAAAGATCTGGCCAAATGGTTTAAAGACTACCTTTTGAAATACGTACGACGTAATCATGGAACACTTAGAAACGATGCGCGCATCGTTGTTCCGTCAACAAGCATAAAATGACGTCGCGCAACAAGCGCGCGCGTTATCAGAAGCTCATAGCTATCACACAAATATTCTCATCACGCGCACTTCGCAGTTATGAATGATAATTTCTTGGCGGTCTATAAGCTATTAATTACATCCAGTTCGTTGGTGTGATCAACAACGAGCAGAGAGAGAGGGACAAGCAGGCGCAACAAACTTTGTATGCGCATAGTTTAAAAGCTCACGATATCTGCCCCCGAGGCTCTCACGGAATTTCTTAGCGACAATAAGTTTTCCGCTTCAACCAGACGTGTCTTCGTATCGCATGTCACCTTGCTAAAAAAGTACTGTAATTGCCAAGATGCAATCTTCTTGTCGTTCAGAACTGCCGAGTTCTTTTCCTGTTCTTGTTATTTTTGTTTACTCTTTTTCTTTCTTTTTTGTGCAAGCCTAAGCGGCATATTATGTATATTAAAGCGTTCACCAATTGAGCGACAGTTTCTGCATTGAGATGATGAGAAGTTAGGTAGATGAAGTAGAAAAAAAGTTTTTTTGGCCGACGGTTTAATTGTTACAAGTGACGGGGGGAACAAAAAATCGATATCGAGCATCGCGAGAAAATGTTGTGAATCCAGTGTAAAGATGAAGATAAATTCGAAGCTGGTTTAAACGTACTTAAATTGAAAGGGAAAATATCTCGATCTGTATTATATGCAGTAGATACGCGAGAAAAGATTTAACGCGATAACTAAATTGAGTTGAGAATAAATTTCCAGGCATTGGGAAAATAAAGTTTAGGATGGTAAACATCTAAATTCGATCGAAGATTCATCCAAAACGGATATCTCGGTTTCAGTGGTCTCGTTTTACATAACTGGACATGACTAGAAGACTTATTTATGATTGAAATTTAGATTGGTCTATCGTTGCATGGTTTCAACGTTTTCCCCTTCCTTTTAATTATGAAATCCAATGTTCTAATAAAATGTATCATTTTCTATTAAATATAATTTAATATTTTCTAATTTCTTGAATAAATAAATTGAAACTGATATTAATTTAAAAAATAATTTTGGATCTATAATTAAATCACTCCCTCAATTCGAAGTATACCATTTCAACTATTCAAAGTATTATAACATTTTCAAATAACATCAATTCAACAGTAAACAATTTATTCAGACAAAACTCATTAACAAATTTGCACTCACGGTTGATGAATTACAGATCCTTAAAAAATTCTACAGGCTTGTATTCAAAATATCCTGTCAAGTTTGTTTGCATTCATCTTGGTTGCCGCAAAGATCTACATTTTTTAAAATGAACGTGAAAAGATAGTTTTAAAAATATAATTTCACCATATAACACAAAAATATTAAACATGTAATTTGTTCATGTACATGACTATTAAGGAAGTCCAATACCAAATCAGTCTTCTAGACAAACAAAACGCTAGTTTTGAAAAACAAATTAAAACAAAAACAAATAAACAAAAAGCCGCATACTCAGAGCGGTTCTAACAATATCGCTACAAGTCATAAGCCGCTGTTTGCCTAACACCTATCTAATTTGACCGCAGTTCCTTAAACGAGTCAGGCGTAGCATCAGCCCGATAATGAGCATCAAACAGCCGGCGCTGTTGACTTTCGCGCTCACCTCTATTACACATGATTACCGTTGAACTGGAATCGGTATTCCCATAACGAGTTTTGTCTTGCAGTTTTTCCGGAATAGCGGTTCCGCCACATTTTAAAATCCCACTCAGTTGTAGATCGAACGGTACGATGCTTGGCGTGATGCCATTTGTGATACTGTGCATAGTTGAGCGCCTCATCGCGGGTCTACGATGAGCCACTTTGACTAACAATAGGTTCCGGGCCGCGATAATAACAAGAGACGGATCGCGATCATGTGCGATTCGCCTAGATTGCACGAGATCTACCAAGCACATTGTGTCCAATGAGGTGTGAACGCAGGGTGAACGAACCTGGACCGGGCGTGGACCACCTATAGAGCCCGCGGGGCTCCGGCAGTCAAGTGCTGCTGAATCTTTTTCCAGCTGGAGTGCGATATCCTCATTGATAACATCTCGCTGGCCGTTATCTCCCGTAACAGATGCGGATCGAATTTTGTCGCTGCCAGGGATCTGCCTTCTTCCAGCCGCTATAACGAGATGGGACACGTTGCTGTTCAGCACAAAATATCAAGCCCGCTAACTCATTAGCCCAGATAAACTGGAAACAATTTGTTACCGGCGGCGATCTTGATACTTTTTGATTATTACGTCTTTGTTTGAATATAACTGCAGCCTTTGGATCAACGCTGACTCAACCAAAAAATTCAAGATCAGTTCATTTACTTGGAAGGTCTCTCGTTTAATTGGACCGAGATGCGATAGGCAGATTGCTGATAGACGCTGAAGTCTGCTGATGTTCCAAGTTTTGGGTTACACTAAACTAAATTTACAAAGTCTGTAAATTTAAAAAGTGTGTATCGCGTTACAATAAAATTAACGAACGAAAATACAGAGTCTTTGACGTGTTGGGCAAGCAAATAAAAAAACGTTGATTCACGCTGCATTATTAAAACACAAACCTCTGAGGTTGCGACATTGTAATTAATTAAAATGATGCACTCGGATTTATAACTGGCACACCAGAATTTCGCTAGGTGAAATACAGCATGACAAGGAAAGCAAAGAGTGCTTTCGCTCACAATTGATTTATCGCTACCAGATTGGCCCCAAAGGATCATCCTGATTATGAAACGTAAACGAGTAAATCTGTAAGTAACACTTTCAAACATTTCACTCATCAGAGACTGTCTGCTCGCCGTTATATTTAAAAACTTTGCGCTATCCTTTTTTCTGTTTTTTTTTTCCCCTCATTCAGTCATAATGACGGGCACATTTTTATAACCTGAAGCTCTATGATATTGTCATCTCATCAGCTGATGTATTGATGAAAGTCGCTGAGAATGGCCTATTGTCTTTCGAATGAAAGCGCGTTGGCTTGGACGGTGAAAAACACATGTTTGATTCTTACTTGCTGGTTAGTTCTCATGATCGAAACTGAAGCCATCTCCGTGGTGCATGAAAAGCCACGGCGCATGAAAAGGGAATTGCGTCAATTGTAAAGCCGATGAGTCTTTTTTTCGCCGCGTCGCAGCTGCTACAAGTGAGCCGACCTCGGGACCTGCGCGCGTGTAACCTGCAAAAATGAGGATTCTTGAGAACCTAGTGAATAATGTATGATGTCTTCAAACAAATTGACGCGAGCGCAAATAGTGACGCGGACTTGGCGAAACAAGGCAGCTCTCGCGTCATTCATCCGAGGATGACAGCAAGACAGACGGGCCCTTTTGAACAGAGCAGGCCATCAGTTATGATGTTGAGTTTGTGCGAACGCTCATTAGCGCGGCCTCCGATAACATTGCGCGGTCCCGTTTGTGCGCATAAACGAAAAATGATCATAAAAATTGCTAAGCGCGCAATAATTGCTGGCTTCAGACCACGCCGATGCACACATTGTAAATTGTTGGCACGATCCTGGGCATGCAAAGTGATTGAAGATGGTTCGCGGACTTACAAGCTCCTTTGCGGTGACTAAAAAAACATCAAAATGAATAATGAGTCAGCTGAATCAGTCCAAATATCCGTTCATTAGTATGAATTGATAAAGCAGATAAAACTTGGATTTTTCACCCATACCAAATTTAAACTTCGCTTTGGCAATTACAGTTATCGTTTTATGTTATTTTTGTTACTGTTTTGCACTGAGATTCTTTAAAGTTTAAAGAGAATAGTATCATAGAAGTGGCACCAACTTCATTAGCATTTAAATAGATCTGTCGATTATTTACTCTGTTTTGATAAAACTGTACATTATTATATATACATATACATTGACAGACTGACGGTATTAGGGAAAATATTAGAAGTCAATTTTTTTGTTTTGGTTATAAAAAACAATTGAGGTACATATTTTTTCAGTTCATAGATAGAATATTTGAAATCGCTCAATTTCATATAAAATTGAAAATTTTCAAGACCATTTTTTGCAATTGTATCTATAATGTTAAAAAAAGTATTTTTACTATATATTTAAGTCTATTGAATAAGCGAGTAAACTGTGACCAACTTTACGGAAGCCCTGGTTTAGTTAATCTCGAAGACACGTCCGTGAAGTTGTTATCCATAATCAAGAATGTCTGCACAGGCGCCCTGCGACCTGTCGTTATAGAACTCAACGGCGAAGGGGTAACTCAGTAGGGTTGCCTCGTGGTATGAAGGTTAGTAGAGCACTAACTGTACGAGAGCAACAACACTTTGCAAAATGTAGCGGGTGTACACAGCAATACCGAAAATACGAAAAGTCTCAACACGCACGCCCAGGTTGCGACTATGGACTTTGTCAAGTGCTGTTTCGAAGCAGAAACTCCAGAGTTCCTCGAGACCGTAATAGTGAAATGTACCGATCCAGGATGTAAGCACATATTTTTCAACCGATTGTTCATCTTATTAGAAAAAAATAATACTTTTTTTCTTTTAAAAAACATACATTGGATTTTAGTTATCTTATCATTTTATATATCCTTAATCTTTTTATTGTATGAACGTTTCGTAACTTGTTGATATTTTCTCTTAAAAAAAAAATTCCAATAAAAATTTAAAAATATAGTTATGCATTAATAATAATAACCATTTTCAACTGAATGATTTTGTTCCGTTTGTTCGCTCAATTTGGATTTACATAATGATCATTTACAGTTTCCTTATATGTAAAGTATTTAAAATTGAACATAGTTTTTTGACACTTGTTATGGAAGTGGAATATATTTAATAAATATAATAATGTAAGAAATAGTTTTTTAATAAATCGGCCTTGGATTCAAGTTAATGAAAACATGCATAAATCAGAATAACTCCAGAAATCATTATTTAATTATGGTTTATGTGGCATATAGATAGTGAAAAATCACTATTACTCGTAAGCCGTAACTTGTAACCCGTGACCTGTATGGGTACGACTAGCAAGTGCAAGTGTAAAATTTGAAGAAAAAAAAAGAAAAAGAAAAAAACTTATAAGAAGGAACTAAGAAAAAAGAAATAGCGATTATAATTCCAACGAGATTGAATGTTTTCTGTTTCTTCATTATGTTGAAAGCATAAACGATTGAAAATTCACCTTGAAAAATTATTTACGATAATAAATATCATCAAAATATGGATTATTAATTGGAGATTTTGCAAGAAAAAACAGTTACCTGGAGGACGTCATGCGTGCGCTCATGGCGCTTTTGGCAGACAATAATAAACGTGATGTTTGTACATTTAACCTTCAACCTTCTCTGTATATTATTTTATGATCTAATGTTAAACGATTGCAGATTTATTTTACTTTTTTATCATTATTTTAAACATTTTTATCATCAATTGGTTATTTACAAATGGTCCAGTTCGGTTATTTGGTTCAATTGGCCACTTTGTTTTTCAAAAGCTCATTCTCGTTATGAAACAGATCAATATTTTTTTCATTAATTATAAAAAATTGGAAAATAATCACAATTACATTTAATAAAATAATTACAATTGACATCAGTGTTACTGTAACTTCTAATTGTTTTTCTTCAATGACGTCCCCTTGAATGACGTTCCCTTGAAAAAGCGAAATTACAAATATTTTTACTTTTAAAGAATAGATTAAATTATATTGTATGTATGCAAGAATTAGAATTATTTTTAGTTAACAAATAAAATATAACTCTGATTACAATTCGATTTTAGACGATATGACGATTTAGACGATAGACGATATTAGCATGATCACCTGCTTAATTGAAAATAATGTTTTTTACAAAACAGCAACAAACGAAGTTAAGATTGAAATTTGAATATAATTTTTTACCGACAATACTGAGTGCACGTAACTTGACAATGGATTTTCTCGAGTGTCCGGCAGATGTCGTTACCCGTTCAAGTAATCGGGCAAACCGTATAAGAGATTTTCAGAGAGCGCCGCAGCTGTTCGTGCAGGTTCGTGTTCGATGCAGACGAGATTATTTCGTGTGACACTTGGGTGACGTTTTGGTGGGTGCAACAATCACTGTTGATCTTCGGACGCACCCATCAAACACAAAGACGAAAACGTGACGTAAGAGTTTGTGAGCCAGTGTTTAATGCAAGATGTTCGGTAATTGCTCCACTTTTATACCAAGAAATACCAAATCGAGCGAACCCGGAAGATCCCATTATTGCATACTTCAGAAGTTCTATATTTGGATCAATGATTTTTTTGTCTTTCAGGTTGCTGCTGGTGCTGCTCTGCACTGCGCCCGCGGTACAAAAGGCTCGTTGACAATATATTTCCTGTAAATCCACAGGTAATTGTGAATATCAGCTGAACCTTGGAAGTTCATGTCGTTTTGGAGTATTGATTTCAGCTGTGATACAAGTTCTTTTTTCAAGTGTAAATCATCAAGGACCGAACTTGCTATTTTTAATGTTTACACCACTAAATGCTAGTTTATACTATTTCAATTTTTTTATAAAAAAATCAAGTATTGCTTTTTTTAATAAAAGTAAAGAAAAGAAAAAAACAAATTTTGCTCACACTAAAAGTTAAGTTTTTGTTTTATTTTCAAAATTCTATATTACTTCATTGACAGTTATAAAAGGAATTTATTAATCATACGATTGATAAGCAAACTGTAAATCACAGGTCAAGTGACAACTTAAGATGTCGGTTTTAATTGTCGCGTTACTGATACTGGTATTTTTCAGCCTTGACTTACTCACGATTTCATTATTTATTAGCTAAACATGAAATATTAAAAAGATCAATTTTAGTGTCTAAACAAATTTGTTGCTAAAAATAGTTATCAACTGTATGATTGAAGTCACATCAATCAGAAGAGTATTCAGATTAGTAATCAGATTAGAATCACTTATTAAATACAAAATATAAAAGCTTGAAGAAATATTAATCCATAGAATATAATTGTTTTCAGGATGGGTTAGTGAAAAATAACATGGAAAAACTAACTTTCTATTCCCTAAGGAGTCCTGAAAAGTTGGACAGAATAGGAGAGTACCTGTTTCAAAGGGCTTCCAGAGATATCTACAGGTATTACTATAAATTGTGAAATGGACACAAAATTATACATCATTGAATTGTTTTAAACAATATTTTCTATTTTTTCAGGCGAAGAAATGGTTTCGTGATCATCGCAATGGAAGCGATGGATCAGCTGCTCGTTGCCTGTCATGCACAAACGTTAAATTTATTTGTAGAAAGTTTTCTGAAAATGGTACAAAAGTTGCTAGAATCAACTGATCCTCAATTACAAATTTTAGCAACACAATCTGTGAGTTTTTCATTTGTTCAAAATAAACAATTTTTAAAAAAACTGCTCAATTTCCACACCAAAATAAAATTATATTGACAATTATTATAAATTTTTTCTTTAATTTAAGTACTCTCTAAAAGTCGAGCAGTTTTTAACTCAGTGTAATTTATTCCTTACAAAAGAAAATTTAATGCCACTTTAATTTCGTTACGTTTTAATTGCAAAGTTTTTACTTTGAGAGCAATTATATATAATTTATATAGTTTGGTTAAATTAAATTGAATATCTCTTATTGAAATTTTTCTTTTTTTCGTATATTTTGATTACTGCTTTTTGCTTTGGATTATTTGCTAAAAACACTGCACAAGAATTCTATTGCACAATACACACTTTTAACCAGTTGAACAAATTGCTTTGTTCTCCTAGTTTGTTAGATTTGCGAATATCGAAGAGGACATGCCTTCTTATCACACGCGTTATGATTTCTTTGTATCAAAATATTCTTCGATGTGCCACTCGAACAACGATGATCCGACAATACGAAAAAACATTAGACTCGCAGGAATCCAAGGATTGCAGGTAATAACTAACTATTTTGTATAAAATAATAATAATTATTAAAATTTATCCATGAATGAAATGAAATTGTTTCATATTATATTATTCAGGGCGTTGTAAGAAAAACTGTCTCTGATGATTTGGTGGAAAACATTTGGGAACCTGTGCATATGGACAAAATTGTGCCCTCCTTGTTGTACAATATGCAATGTTCAAAGTAGGTTCTTCAAATTCAAATTCTTTAAAAAGCAACACATGAAGAAACGTAACTTTATGTGGTTTGCAATTTTTTTATCTTTTAATTATAGTCGTTATGCTGACAAAACGAACACAACTCCGGAGAGCCCGACAGAAGAGCGTTCCGATCCACCTCAATTTGCTGAAACTTGCATGCGCGAATTGGTTGGTCGTGCTTCATTTGGCCACATTCGTTGTGTCATCAGACCCGTTTTAAGGTACATTCTAAAAACAATACAAATTCAAAGTGTTGAAAAGTTCTATATTCACAAAACCAATAGGACATTTTAGAAACTTTCATTTTTCTAATTTAGACATTTGGACAACCATGATTTGTGGGTACCAAACAATTTCGCCATTCATACTTTCAGGATAATCATGTTTTCCATTCAGGTGACTAAATTTTTATCTGAAAAATGTGTAATTCATGAAAAATTGTGATTTTAAAAGAAAATTTGTATAAGTTTTTTTAATTTTCCAGTCTCAATATTCATACACAGTTGTCGAAGCATTGATGACGCACCTGAATGATCATTCAAAGTCACCGCCAAAAATCCGTACTAGTATTGCGGATACGTTATCAAAAATAATTGCTATTGCTGCCGGGGAAAGCGTGGGTAGGTTTACAATCTTATAAAGTTATTATTTCTTGATTCCAGTTCGGTCGGCTGTTAAATATTTTCATCTAATCTTGATGAACTACTTCCAGGTCCTTCTGTGCTTGAAATCATCAACTCACTGCTTTCTCATTTACGAGTGAGTGTAACAAGAAACCCATCATCGAGCAACGACGAACAACTTTACCAAGATGCATTGATCAATGCACTTGGAGAATTTGCCGACCATCTTCCCGACTACCAGAAAATAGAGATCATGATGTTCATCATGGGGAAAGCGCCTTACAGTCAACCGGACAAACTCGGTTCTGTAGAGAGGGGAGATATTTTGCTGCAAAGTATTCTCCTCAAATCGCTTTTAAAAGTGAGTTTATCAAAACCTTAAAAAATGTTGAAACTATTGTAAGCGATATTCATGTATAATATAAATAATTATTATTGTACAGGTCAGTACAAAATATCAGACTTTGCACTTCACAAAAACATTCCAAGCGAGTTTCCTGAAACCGCTATTAAAGATGTCACAAGCAACCGACTCTGAAACGAGACTTCTGGTTCAAAAGATCTTCCATACTTTATTGGATCGACATCAAAATAGCTCGAAGCTTTCAAAACCAAAGTAATGTTTTAGAAATAAAAACAACATTCACAAAATTATAGCACCTATAACACAATTGTATTTCACACTTGCGTTGTGCATTGCAGACTCAACATCACCGAATTGAATCTTATCTTTGACAAATCGTCTCGACAAGATGTAATTTTCATTCGAAAACACGGCCCTGAGATTTACATGGCTCTGTATGAGTCGCTCATGTTGCGGAACAATTCTCTGGAAAACATCGAAGCTATATACACCACAATAGCTCTGTTTTCCGTGGAATTAGCATGCGAGGAAACAGTATTGGAACTTTTGCGTTTGGTATTGAGCATTCAGGATCTCTCATTAACGAACAGTCAACTCAGTAATGCGATCAAATACAATTTGCACGCCATCACCATCAGTCTTCTGATGTTAATATCTTACGTTTGTAACATAACGTCTCTTACCGAATATGCAAACAAGGTTCGTAACAATTAAGAGAATTAATTTAATCATTTTTTCACCCCGGGAGAAATTAATGAACCCAATTTAATTTTTAGATCATCGAATCGAGAAGAAAAGAGGCAACTCATTTATTGCCAGAGTTGAAAGTCCAGTATGAAATTGATGGATCTGCTAGGATCGGACCTCATTTATTGTTAGATCAAACAATAGTAAATGAATGTCTCAAGGGTATTGGCTTGGAAACTGGTAAATTTCAACCAGGATCTGGATACAACAATCAATCCTTGCAACACAGGTAAATGAAAACTTATTTTTGCAAAAGTAAGATTAATTAATAAAAAAATGAACAATGATAAACAATCAAATCTTATCTATTATTTCAGGCATTCTTGGGTAGACACAGCAGGTCGAAATTCGTTGGGTGACATTAATAGTGGAGCTACTGAAATCGATAGCGGAAATTCATCGCCTGGTGTTACAAAGGTTTTCTTTTTCCCTTTGAATTTAAAATTAGTTTTGTTCTATTTATCATAACTTAGTTGTTTTACCGATACAGAAACTTCCGGGAGAAGATCTTACTTTTGACAGTATGAAACGAGTACTTATTGAATCAAACAACAACTTAGTTATTGAAGAACAAGAGAGCGAAAACAGATTAGCAAATTTCTTCAGAAACGCTACATTCAACGACATTATGCGAAAAACTCAGCCTAAGGTAAAATTGGGTTACGGTTGAAATAGATTATTGATTTGAGCATTAGAGATCCTATCATAAAGTTAAAATTAAATTTACAGCAGGATGCGCTGCAAAACAAGCTGTCAGAGATTTTTAACTCGTTGTCAGCAGAACCAAGGAATGCTATTACCCCTGGGGCAGTGCCAAGTGAGCCAAAAGCAAACCAAACGCCGACGTATGAAATGCATTTTCCTGAATTATTCGTTTGTTAAGAATTTATTGTCAGTAATCCGACGATTAAGATAAGAATTCAAATCAGGCAAAATGAATGTTACAGTAGACCCGGTGAACGTTTTGAAATTCAGTGGTAAAATTTTCAATCAGATATTTTTATAACATCAAATTATGTTCTGAAAATGTTACATTCCATTTCAAAAATAGTTAAAGTATGAGTTTATTCTGAAACAAAAATTTAAGTGCAAGATAATGTACATTTTCTTTAAGAAATTTTTATTCGGTATTTAAATTTTTGTATTATAATTATATAATTTGTGTAATATCTGATTGGGTAATTCTTTTTTCTGTATGAATTTCTCATGTTTATTGGGTTTCACCAATTCTTTGTGTGCTTCTATTTTTATGACAAGTAGATAAAGCTAATATTTTTCTCAATGAATTTTTGTGTACATATATAGCAATGAAATAATTGCAAATGTTTGAAAATAAATATACAAAATTATTGAAAAATTGCAATTTTCAAGAAAATCTATTTTGTAAATATTATTTTTATTAGATATTAATCTGCTTGGGACTAAGTTTTAATTATTGGTTTCGTTTGTTAATTTAGGTGATTAAGCGAGTTTAATACGCGATACCAGTATTTAAGTTGGGAAGATAATTTTTTTCTTTTGGCTGCTTGTAAAATATGGTGTAAAGTAAGTAAATTAATCATTTATTTGTTGTTTTTTTTTTTAAAATTGTTACCTATGTAAATAAATACAGATAATAAATCTATGTCAAACAAAATTACGTTTCATTCTTCATTTATAAACTTCTAAGTAGATTTAGATTATTTAAAAAAAAAACAAAACAAAACAAAAAAAGATAAAAGGATTGAATAAGTACAGCTTTTGAATAGGTAGAGCAATATATTTATCGAAGTCACAGTCAATTGTCCCAAGTAGCAGTATAATATTCAAATACAATCATAGGAATCAGGTTATGAAAGTTACACATAGAAACCCCATCAAATACTAGAAATTGAATATAATAAGTGAATAGAATGAACACAGACATTATCCAGGTATAGAATAATTCCAATATTGCTCCAATTCAATCGCTCGGCACAAAAGTGGATGTCATTCACGAGAGTAAGTTTTCAAACTTTATACCTTTCATCTACCTGATAACGTTTTGGTCAAAAATTTAATATTATCATTTGTTTCAATGATTAATTTTATGCTAAATTATAGATTGCTTTCAGTTGAGATTTATTACTTGATCTTTGCTTTGTATTAAAATAGGAAATTGTATAAAAAATGTTTTACTGATTTAATCATTTTTAACTAAAGTAAATGCTGATTTATTGCAAGACATTTCAAGAGCGATTGAATTTTGATTTGCGTACATCGTGCCATTGGTTCAGTAGCTGCTGACGAGCGGTCAAGTGATCAAATTTAAAGCTTCTGATTTGTCGGGTGAGGTGGCATGTTTGGTTGGATTTGCGAGGCTCTTTGCTCGATACTTCAAGGCTCTATCCTGAGCAACTCAACGTCAAAGATGAGGGTTGCGTTGGGTGGGATGACTCCAGGGTGTCCTCTGGAACCATAAGCAAAGTCAGGCGAGCAGGTTAATCTGGCTCGTTCACCAACGCACATCTGAGCGACTCCTTGATCCCAACCCTTGATCACTTCCTCTCGTCCAATCTTGAACTTGAATGGCACTCCACGGTCTCTACTTGAGTCAAACTTCTTTCCATTTGTAAGGGTTCCTATTGTTCAAATTATATTATTTGTAAAACATTGAGAAATTAAACAAACAATCGTATTAATCCTATTAAGTTCAAATCACAATTTAAATCAATGTTTACCTGTATAATGAACGAAAACAGTTTGCCCAGGTTTGGGATAAGTTTGCCCTGTGAACAAAAAAAATATTACATGTAAAAAGCTGTTATTAAGTGGTTTAGATATTTTTTTTCTGGCGCATAGCAGAGTCAAATTTTTTCTCAGCTTATTGGAAAAATCTTTATACTATGAAAAACGTTTTGAAGTTACAACCCAAGCATACAAACATTAACTCGCTTGCTTAGAAGCCTAAGAGTGAATTTTATGAATCCAAAAATAGCCACGGTAAAAAATAAGAAATCAATAAATTATTACTCATAATTTTCCATTTAATGATTTTTTAGCATGATTTTATATAATTTATAAGATGAAAATTTGCCAGTTCATAAGGTCTTTATTTATTTATCAGCATAACATGTGAGTCGATTCATTTCCATGATTCCAGTACAGGAAACTCGACACGAACGCACCTAGCGTGTGAAACTCACAAGAGAAAAAATTTCTATTTCCTGTCTCTCTTCGTTGAAATTAACATAAAAATCACATTCCAATGCTGTAAAACAGCCTCTCATTGTAATTTACTGTAAGACATATAAAAGACTTGAAATTCCAACCTCTTTTCAAATCTAATTAAATAAAATTGATCAGCAATAAATAGACACAAAATATGCGAATAATTTTTTAATTAATATTAAATAGGAAGAATGTTTAAGCATTCTGCAAAAATGAAACCGAAAGAATGATGCGTTAATGAAAAACGAGAAAGTATTTGAAGGGCGGCGTCTGAGCAAAGTTAACGCGCGTCTAGCGGCGGATCGATGTTGCGAACGAAAATAGCAAGACTATGAAAATGATTACCGTCTCCACTTTGGATAACTTCGACATCCACACCCATGGCTAATGCGTCTCTTTGGCGGTTGATAAGCACAACTGAAAGATTAAAAATAATTAGCGTGAATTTGCGGCACGTGTTGCGGAGCTCGCAGCGGGGCTATGGATTTCGGCGTTCACTTACTTTGCAATATGAGATACACAAGTAGTGCGTGCAGTCTAGATGCCGTACACTCTTCTACTTCTTTTTCTTCTGTTGGCACTGGATTATATATATGTATTCTTCTGACCATCGACCAATCAACATATAGAATAGGGATTCAGCTGATTCTTAAGTTCATTGGCAGTTGAGTTTCATTAACAGAACAGTAGATGGAGTTTCATTCGACAGTTGACAGCTTGTGTCATTTATTATGCAATTATTATGTCAACAACAAATACAAACAAACATATGACACTAATAAGATTTTGTTCTCCGATATTGAAACAAAAAATACTAAAACCTGTGCAACAAATTTATACAAAAATGAAATAACAAATATGACGGCATGCAAGCATTTACAAAACTACATAAAATGTTTAAACAAAATTTGAAACAAACAAACGATTTTTTATTTTAATTTTAGTTTAAAAATTATTTATTTTTATTGAATATATTTAAACAAAATTATATTGTTAGTATTATTTATTTTGCAAAATCGGTTATTTTTGCTTAAATTTTTTATTTTATCAATTTTATTTATTTATGTTTGCTAAGGATTTTGCAATTGTTATTTCAATTTTTATACAAAATTATATCAGTCATACGTATTGTTTTTTTTTCTTTTTTGTGTACCTATTTACAAATTCTTTTATTTTTTAACTTCTAAATAAGTAAAACAATAAAAATGATTTCGAATAAAACAATGCATGTTCTTACTCAATCCTCTGTATAATTTTGCATTTTTGAAAATAATAATTGAATACTTTTGAGTGGCAGACACAGAGCAACCTCAGCGCTGAGGAAGTACTTTGGTGAACTACAGCGACCAACCTTTTTGCATCGACTATGAATATACGGCCCTGGTCTGGTGTGCTTCTTGACAAAAATGCTGATCTTAGTTATGTCATGTATGTATTCACGGTTGATGTCTCGACTGTCATATAATTTCACAGTTTTCTGATTATAATTATCTATCAAAAAGTTGTTATGTTCGAACCTGGGGAACAAAAAAAGGTAATCACGCTGATTGATAAAATTATTCGTTATCTCTTTTATGCTCGCGCGATAGATTCAGTCTTACAAACACTAACTACGTATCAAAATCGGAGAATACGCTCACATGTATTGCCTGTGTTATTTATCCCGATCGTTTTTGCGAAGTAAAATTTATACGCATCGCCCTTTGCTCGTTCTTCATTTCATATTTCTTCGGCAATTTTTTTCTTAAGGCAGATGTTTTTGTTATATTCTAAAATTAAACTATAAACATCAAGGTTATGTTTTGTTTGCGAAGTGAACCCAAAAGTGTTGTCTTTGTTGGGAATTATTGAATATTTGTTAACATTGTTTGAAATAGAGTTATATGGTAATTTTTGTTCACAGGATCTTAGTATCCATACGAGCGTTGTGTTGAGAGCAGCAGACACAAAGGAAGATGAAGTCCATAGTACAGGAACGCTCAACATTGTCGAATATGTGAGTTTGTCATAAAGATGATTGTCAAATTAGCCGTAACGCATTAGAATTTTTTTAATTGTCTATGATGTATAACAAATTGAATTAAACATTCCTAAAGTAAACAATAGTTATATTACTAAACTTATTATATTATAAACTTTTCATGAAGAGATAATAAACAGTTTATTTTTTCGTATTTTAACAAATCTGGATTCAACGTTTAATTTGGTATTTAAAATAATATAACTTAGTTTTAGGATTTCATTATATGAGTTTTATTTAAGAGTTATTTTTACTTTCAAAAAGGCCTTGTCGCGTATCAAAAGGACTCTGTTAAGTTACTTGGCCAAAAAGGCAATAAAACGATAGCATTTTCCAAAGAAAATGCAACTAAAAACATATGGCATTTCCGATTATAAAATGTAACATTGTTCTCGGCCTTTATCGTAATGTCATAACGTCACTTAAATATTAAACAATTTTGAAAGGTTCGAAAATCTTCTCCTCATTTTTTAAGGATAGTTAATTAGTTTAAAGATGAAACGGATATTTTAAAACAAACAACGCGATCGAGGTCTAACTTAGTTTAATTAAAGAATTGAGAAATATTTTTAAACTTTGATTAAATTATAAAACAATTAAACAGGACTAATAATATAAATAATAATAATGACAGGATTAATAATAATAATAATAATAATGACAGGATTAATAATAATAATAATAATAAGTAATAAGTAAAATAATAAATTATAATCAAACGACTGTTTTGTTACACAATACTTGATGAATAAATGACACTTCATTAGTTAACTCTACAAATTGTTACATAATTTATAAAATCATAGTGCACTGGAATAAAACAGTTTGAAGAAAATTTACAAAATATACATAATTAGTTATAAAAGTTGGTGAATAATTTGTTTGAAATAAAATTGTTCCAGAGTTTTGGCAAATGTGTTGAGTGGCGACCGGTGGAAGTTTCAGTTTTATCTGAGATCCAGGATCAGGACCCCGAATGGTCTGTTGTAAATCACACACGACGTGCTCGTTGTGCTTCAGAAGGGCCAGACTCATTTGGCAAGACCAAAATTGTTCTGATACCTTTCACACAACTCAAATCAATTTACATCCATCCAAGCGGTCAACAGCTGATTTTCACTCAGAAAAATAACACTTCATATGTTGCATTTTTTGATTTATCCAACGTGGAAAGTTTTGTCAATTCACTCAAAGGTTTCATTAGACTCGGCAAATCAAAACGAGATAGGAATACGTTTATCGTTCTCGGGGAGATTGATACCTCTCTGACCAGATCTTTCGCAGACCTTGAGTTATTCCCCGAAAACAATACGTCGGACTATTTTTGGGGATTCATGAAAAATCTACACAACCATCCTTATGAAACTGCTTTAGAAACTTTCAGCAAACTCACAGATATATTAAGTAAGATTTTATATCACGAATGTTTCATGCAAACATTTTTAAAATGTTACAGAAACATGATTTTCAGTTTTGATTGATTCTTCAATTGCAGCCTACAAAGATATGCCGCCTGAACAAATAGATGGAAATCCGAACCCGGATGTTCTCTTGCGTCATGCAATTGAGACAATTTCAAGTTTTCCTACCACATCTTCAGCCACTGGAGATGAATATGAAGTGATTGGTGACTCAGGATTGGTCATCGCTTTGCCTCCGAGAACGGAATGCCAAAGACGTAATTTTTATTCAAAATATTTGCTTCATAAATTCAAAATTTTTAAAATGGTTTAATAATGACCCAATTTTTACATTTTTGTAGAAAATCCACTCACGCAAGAACAATGGGACAGTTTCAAAGATCCAAGTGGTAAAATTACAGATTCAGATGCTGTAAAAAGAATCATATTCAAAGGAGTGAGTTTCTTGGATTTCAACATTTTTTTAAAAAGGCATTTTTTTGATTCCAATAATGTAAGATTGCTTTTTATTCCTTGATAGGGAATTTCTCCGTCATTGCGTTATGAAGTATGGAAATTTTTACTAAACTATTATCCTTGGAGCTCTACTGCGGTTGAAAGAATAGAACTTAGGAAAAAAAAGACTGAGGAATATTATGCTATGAAATTGCAATGGAAAACCATGACACCAAGCCAAGAAGAAAGATTTTCTGAATACAGAGAGCGGAAAACAATAATAGGTAATCTGTTGATCCAAATGTTTACTATTTTTCGGTAAAATCATAGACTTCTCTATAAAAACGCTCATTAAGGTAATGCTTAAAATTTTCTGTCATGGAGTTAGGACTTTATTTATAAAAATTATGGAAAAATATGTAGAATTATTGAATACTATTTTTAGTTAAAGTGTATAAACAAAAAATGATTTCTATGTATAACCTTCATCTTAAAAACTAAATATCATTATTAATTAATCAAATCAACTCAACAAATAGCGCTTTTCTCTATAAATTAATGGCCAATGTCATTTTTGATTAAAATTAAACAATTCTACAATGTCGGTAATTTCTGTTTCAACATGACACTAAAACCTATCTTCAATTCATAAAAGTTTCTTAAAAATATCCTCAGAATGTTAAATTTCAAACGCTTAATATTTTATGTTAAGATATTAATGTCTTGATTTAATATGTTATTCAATAAGTTTCAAGAATGTCTTAAAATTATCTAAAAAAAGTGTCGTAATTTAAAATACTTGTTTTATCAACACAGTATTGACAAAACTCATAATAAAATTATAATTTGTTGATCTTAAGAAAAAGACGTCAATAGGACAGATCGAACACATCCGTTTTATTCTGGCGATGGCAATCCTCATTTATCGCAACTTTATGATATATTGATGACGTACGTAATGTACGACTTTGATTTGGGATATGTGCAAGGCATGAGCGATTTATTAAGTCCAATCTTGTGTCTTATGGAAAACGAAGTGGATGCATTTTGGTGTTTCGTCGGTTTTATGACTAAAATGGTAAGAATAACTTATTAAAAAAACTACATTAATCATTATCTATCTTACAGATCTCTAAAAATAATCGTTAAATGGATTACATTTTTCAGAATCGAAATTTTGACATGGATCAAGCTGGGATGAAGGCACAGTTATGTCAAATCTATCACCTTTTGTCAGTGTTGGAACCACAGCTGGCTAAGTATTTGGATTCTCAAGATTCCGGTGACATGTTCTTCTGCTTCCGATGGATATTGGTCTTATTTAAAAGAGAGTTTGACGCGATCGATATAATGAGACTATGGGAGGTCCTGTGGACGGAGCTCCCTTGCAAAAATTTTCATCTGATCGTTTGTGCTGCAGTTTTGGATACTCAAAAACGTACTCTTATTGACAGCCATTATGGTTTCACCGAAATTATCAAGGTGAGATAACAAATTAAGTCAAAAAGAAGTTTTTCATGACATTAGTGAGACGCAATTGTGCTGACTTTGATAGTTTATATGCAACTACCCCAAAATCCGTTGGTAGTTGCACTTAATTCTACGTCTATGCAATTGCGCCTGAAAACAAAAAATCAAATGTAATTGCGCCTAATATTATTTGTATATTTCGATTTATAAAGATTTTATTTAATTATTTATTTTAAAAATCAATAAAAAAACGAACCAAACTGCTTAAGTTAGCATTTGAATCTAAAAAAAGACAACAAAATGGACAAAACTGACCTCGATTTCATTTTTATACCTTTAGGTATTTTGAGAAAAATTTACGCGTTAAGATGTATAACAACTAACCTCAGTGCAACATATATCAAGTGTTTTTAGAACTCTTAAAATACAAGTAAAAAAAAGTTCGAAAAACAGCCTATTTGAACTTTTTTGTCTTGTAGATCGTCAAAAACGAACTAATTTTGTAAAATTAATTCACCAACATTATACTTGGATGTTTTTTTCTTTAATTTAAACATAGTCCCATCCCATCCCATCCCACTCTTAAAAAGTTGATGAAACCCTGAAGTTGCATCCGCGGCCAATTCACGCGTAATGAGTTTATTTTTTGACAGGC
>JAQQRF010000839.1:0-56074 GCA_030523145.1 Trissolcus brochymenae | reverse complement strand
TAACAGATTGCAACGTGGGCAATCTCCGATCTGCATCGATGGAGAAATGAGTGAGTCTTTTTGAATTTGAACTCAATAGAACTTGGTTCAGAAATTAGTTTCAGTGAAATATGATTCAACAAAAATTGTTATAATGAATAGTATATTTTGAAAGTATTTTTCATGTTTTTATTAGCGAATTACTGGCGTTTCATCGTATCACAACAAAAGTGAAGTTATTTTTAAGTTCAAATTCTACAAGTAACCTATGTTTCAAGTTCAAGAGCGTAAACAAAAATAACTTTCAGGTAAGATCAAACTCAATTCTTTATTTATTATATATACAGTAACTAATTATTTATTAATCAGTTAATAAGTATACCGAACTTTTTTATACATAATAAAAAATTAAAAATGTAAAATTCAAATTCATCCTTACATAGACAACAAAAATAATGCCAAACGTTACAAATTTATGTACCGTATAATTTAAATGGAATCATATTCGGCCAGTAAAATATATAGTTGAATTACAGTTTTTGTTATTTAATATGTCACATTTTTTATTTTTCAGTACTTCCTTTTTTGAGCTCTTCCTCCAAACGCAGATGTTCTTTCTTGTACAATTGTTTCAACTCGTCCTGATGCAAAAATAAAGTATTAAAAATCTTTTTTAAGGAAAATCAATAAAAATTCATATTGTTTAAAACTCATCAAGTTGACTTACGCCCCATCCGAGTTTATCTGCCAACAATTGACATCCCTCGTCACAATCTCCCAACCAAGCCACATCTCTTCCAGCCAGTGTACTTTTTGGATCAAAAATCATTCCTTGTCTTAGTCCAAGGAACTGAGCAATCCTGTCTCTCATCCCTGCTTTTTCTTTGTTTATTAGCAGTCGTGGACAATCTGAGCGGACTCTATAAAATTGATTTATCATTGCTGTGTTACGTTATCCCAATAATTGTTTTTTTTCATTCTTTTTCTTTGAAAATACATACTTATCAATGAGCGAAGCAAATGGTTGGACGACTAAACTCGATCCCATGACAATCAGCAGATCTGCATTACGAAAATCGTGATCAATGAAATTATGGAACCGACTGGGCAACTGCTCTCCGAAGAAAACTATATCTGGTTTCACCACTCCATCAGAGCATTCTTCGCATTTAGGAACGGTACTTTTGTTAATTTGTTCTGCAATTAGGACCACATTTAAATAGACATACATTTTATGCAAATAATAAAATTTAATTTACTTTCAAATTCTGAAAACGTTTCTTTTTTTAATTGAACAAGTTTTCATTTTTTAAGATTAATTTAATACCTTTCATCCAATCAAGAGTGTAAGGCATACGGCAATTAAGACATTTGCCAGTATGAAAGCTGCCATGAGCCTCGACGAGTTTGTCGTATGGAAGACCAGCGATTCTTTCAAGTGTATCAATATTTTGTGTATAGTGTCTCAAAAGCATTTCCTTCTCGTGCAAAAGTCGTATGAAGTAGTGGCTCACAGTGGGTTTGAAACCTTCCGGTAGCAATTCTTTGGCAAGGACGAAAAATGGTTCCGGATTTTTTTTGAAAAAATTAATTTCGAAAATTGCCTGCGGATGAGGCAGTTTGTATTTGTCAAGATTCGCGTACAATCCAGTGTTTGGCGAGCGGAAGTCAGGAATTCCAGCAGCTGTTAAAAGATAATTATTTTTAGATATTTGACAAATGAAAGTTTTCATTTCTGAAAATCAAATTTCTTAGATTTCCATTTAAAATGTTTCAACTGTTTAAAACTTTGATGACTTGATTTTAAAATATTGATTCCTAAATAAAATTATAGAATTTTTTAAAAAGCTTAATTACAAGTAGAAATTCCAGCTCCAGCCATAGTGATGATATTCTTGCATCCATTTTTGTTGATATAATCCACAATACCATCAATTGTCAGTTCGTCAAGAACTTTAGCTGTAGGTACTTCAGGCTCGCTGGATAGATTGAATTTGGTACTGAATAATTGGCGTAACCTGTCCATCTCTTCCTCTTCCAAACCACTTTTCCCCTCACTTAATTGTTTTTGCAGATATTCAACAAAATCGTCGTCATCCGACGAACTTTCCTCGTCCTTTTTCGGCTCAGATTTTTCAGCTATAAGAATGTCTTTACTAAATTTTCAAAATTCTTCACTAATTTTGTTTTCTAACCTGACCATAATCATGCAAATCTAATATTTAAGCCTTATTTATGAAAACAAAAATTGTTTACAAAGTTCTAAGTTGCTATTTCGTCTAAAACAAATAAAAATAAAAAGCAGACAATAAAATAAAATAGGTATAAACAATAAACAGTATACAATAAAAGTTTTGGGCAAGAGCAATACAATTATCTAGTGTTTGATACTGACAAGTTATGATTGCAAGTATTACCCATTCCCTCTTCTTTCACTTCCTTATCTTTCTCCATTGGAATATAATTTCAGCAACGTTCAAAAACAGCCTCACTTATTCCTGTGTCGCTTCCTTTTTGCTGTCACATAAAAAATGCGTTGTTTTATTTTCTCAAAAATTATCGATGAATTGTAAATTAGATTATGCAAAGAATACTCACTGGTTAGAGAACTTTAATGTATTGTGAAAATATTTGTTTTTTCCAGCGAAACACAGCCTAAACTACGCCGTGACAAGTCGTTTTGACATTACAGTCATTACTAAACACAAGAACTAATATTTTTAATTGAAGGTTGAGTTCGCTAAGCTTGCATACTTCCGGCTTTACTCCGCAGCGCCATCTGGATGTCTAAGGTTACTGATGAATTTTTTGGCAGGTCAATTATTTATCAATCAATCAGAAAATAAAAAAATATTTGTTATATTTCATTTTTTTATCATTCTGATGCATGTTATTTTTCAGTCCATCTATCCCAAATTTAAAATTTGGGATAGATGAATTTGCACTGATAAATTTCTTTAAAACTTGACAACTTGTCAACTGTCTAATCCATCACATTATTACATTTTGACAGTTTGACAGGAAGAAAATAATATATTTTAGAATACAAAATTTTTATTAATAAACAGTAATCGAGTAATTTCTATTACATTTCTTCTATTATTTTTGTTAGATTCTCTTTTTCTTTATAAATATAAAGATTAAGAAATTATAATTGCAAATTACTGTATTGATATTTTTTATTGAAATAAAAGTTTCAACATCGTATCTATGAATTAATGTATTGAAATTTTTTTGTTCTAATATAATTAATAAAGTTTCATAGAAATTGCACCTTTGAATTATCGTATTATAATATTTTATTTTTCTAATTGATATATATTCACTATGGATATATGTACATAATACATAAAATACAATATATTAATATATATGTGTAAAAATGTTAACAAACTCAAAATGCAAAATGCAGAATGCAATGACGCGATTATTTAATCAGACAGATGACAGGTTGACAGGTGAAGAAAAATAAAAAATATAAATATGGCTTATGAAGTTGTCTGATAACATAACTTTAGGATTGTCATGAATATGGAGGAAGGAGAAATAGATGAAATGGATGGATGGATTATTTTATGACACTTTTTTTTTATTTCCATTTTTTTTAAATGAAATTCATATTCAATTAATTGTTCGATGGTTACAAAATTATAATAAAATAAAACCACATATATTATACACTTTTATTAAATATTGCATAAATTCATATTACAAAAAATGATACATATATATAGTTTCATTTTGACAAATAGATGATACCAAATAACATTTCGCGAATGATATGAAGAGAAATCACAAACTTTCACAATGTCATGAAGATTTCCAATAAACGAGTTCTGTTTGATAAAAATTATATGATAAACGTATCTAAAACGCTACAATGAGGAAAAAAAAAAAAAAAAATCTGTAACATTGGGAAACAAACGATAGTTAAAACTAAATCTCTCTTAAAAATAATTAACATTATTTTATACAAAATTTGCGTTATTTAACAATATTGAACAATGATGAACGTTGCAAGATGAACCTATTCCCATTGGCGATTCAACTGAATAAAATTTGTCAACAATTGCGATATAAATTGATAGGAAAGTTCGTATACGATATACGATACCACAGATATTATACTTTCATCAGTATTGAGGTTTTACAACCGTTTTTCAAGAGAACAATCACATGTGCGTGCACTCAGGATATTAACTTACAAGAAGCCAATCAATCGACCGAATGTTGTCACAACTTTAGTCTCTCACCTTTCACATCACTTTTGTTCATATGGCATAAATTATAATTTGTAAATAATTCAATATCATTACAATAAAACAGTCTCATAAATAATTATTTAATCTAAATAAACAGTCTTTGGATTGCTTAAAACAAAAAAGTAGCTCATTTTACGAGATCACTGGATTTCATCCATTTGTGTTTGCAGCTTATCGCAGAGTTCCTTGAAATTTGGTCTTTCGTGGCTACTGAAATTCCAACACGGGTACATAATGTTGACGTACACTTTTTGCGGACAACAAATTGGACATGGCAGTCGCACTCCACGCGTCAGAGCCTCCAGGAACTGTTCGCTGCTCTCGGTCTCTTTGTTGTTCATGTCAACCCCTGGCAGTTTCGGGTCCTCGCCAAAGCTGAAAATCTCGAACATTGTAACGCCGAAAGACCAGACGTCAGATCGGGATGAAAATTTGCCTTGACTTAAACTTTCTGGTGCGTACCTGTTAAACAATAATTTATTTGTTGTTGATTTCGTTTTTAGTGCTTTTTTGTTTTTTTTTAAAAAACGTTCTTACCATTTAATAGGTATCTCCCTGCACGTTTTTAGAATATAGTAATCGTTCTCTCCTTTAAATTGTGCGAGACCGAAGTCACTAATCTTCACCCTTTCATCATCAGTGACCAAAACGTTCCGAGTTGCAAGATCACGATGAACAATATTTTTCATCTCCAAATAATGCATGCCAACGGCAATGTCGTAAGAGAAGCTCAATAATTTTTGATGGGTTAAAGTTTCTCGATTGATGGATAGGTAACTCTGTAGAGAACCGTGCTCGACATACTCCATCACTAAACTAATTTCCGGTTCGTATATAACTCCAAGAATTGCAACAATATTGACATGTTTCAAATTCTGTTAAAAAATAAGTAGTTGTTAGTTTCACCTTTCAAATAATGAATAAATTTTCGATTGAATTTAATTTTATGCACATCTTTTAGTCGAGATCTTTTAAGGATTGTTCTGTACCTTCATAATATCGATTTCTCTTTGAAAATCGTTAATATCCCGAAGTTCAGTGTCGCCCAAATTTTTCAGTTTCTTCACTGCAACTTGGATCGGCGCGGTTGCATTATCTTCCTTCTCCATAATACCAAGATATACTTCGCCGTAAAATCCCTGGCCGATTTTGTGTTTCAAAATGACATTGCAATTGGTACCGAGTTCAAAAATACTCTGCATCCGTCCGAACAGTCCGTTTTCTACTGCTCGGCATTTCATTGTTTCTTGGAAACTGATATCTGTCTGACTTTCGGTCAATAGGAAGTCATCAAATTCGTCATCTGTTACATTTTGCCTGAGAGTGCTGGATGACAAGTTATCGAAATCTAAAAAAAAAAACAATTTTAAATTAATTATTTTCATTATTTGAAAAATACTTTACAATGTTATCTTTTTTTGTTTCTTACTGTCGTCATCCCAGAGGGGTTGAGAATTTTGAGAATTCTGACTGTTTTCAAGCTCAGTCTCAGCCGTAGTTGTCGTAGCATACTCGACCAGATTAGTTTCACCAGCAGTTTCGTTTTCGTTTAATAATTTTGGAAACGCTGTCGCGTAGGCGTGCGTTCGTCGAGAATTGAACACCTGGTATAGAATTCGATGGATGTCTCGCATTATTGCCTGAGGCTGTTTCCTCGAACTGTCTGGTTCGCCCCAACAGTCAAGCATTAGTTTATAAACGTCTACTGGACACCCCTTTGGGATTGGCAGATACTTTCCGCTCATGTAAAACTAAAATAAATCATTTTACTATCGAGATATTCTTCTCTCTAAATTCAGTTTCATATTGGTTTAATAATATTTACCTTTTTGAGATTTTTAATATCGTAGTTCGGGAAAGACCCGCCTCTGGAAAATATTTGCCAGAAAGTTGTTGCAACAGCCCAAATATCAGCCTGGGCATTGTATTTAGCCGATTCCATATTACCGTAACATTCTGGAGGTAACCAGTGTATACTGCAATGATGAAACAACTATTAAGAAAAATGTTGAACAAAAAATCGAACAAAAATTAATTCTATACTTTGGTGCTTACTCTGCAAGGGTATAATTGAACAATCCTGGATCCGCCAGTTTAACAATAAAACTGTTGTCGGTGTGAGCATAGACCAGCAATTTTCGACATCTGATATTTCCATGAACAATCCTACATTCTTGCTGCAGTTGAAAAATTTAAACAACTCATTACAAATTCTACCGAAATACAAATGATGTAAATTGGTGAAAATGTTTACCAAATGCCAGACCGCGTTTGCTAGACACGCTGCTGCTTCAACCAAATCAACGGTTTTTATCGCATCAGGAGACTGGTTGCGAAGGTACATATCCAATGAACCATGTTTCACCAACTCAAGCACCATCCCCACCGCAGGAGCTATCGTTAATCCGTAAAGTCTGCCAACAAAAGTGGAAATTTTTTTTTTATTTAAATACTTCTTTGTTGTTAATAATTTTTATTTAATTTTGTCTAAATATTGGAAATCAAAATTTACGTACATAATGTTGTTATATATAATTTACAATATATTCAAATAATCCATGATACTTTTTTCATAAAAGTATCAATACAATATAATTATTGAATTTAAAGAAAAAACAGAAACCTTCGATCAATGTATTATTGATGCAGAGTTTATAAATAATAGAATAATGGCTTACCTTACAAGTGCTCCAGATCTCAACTGGCTCCATTTTCCAGCCATATCTAAAAAGTCTTTTGAGTACTTCCACTCATTGTCCTTGAGCATTTTTATAGCTGCTTCCAACTTTTTACCCTTTACAGCTCTCCACATAGCGCGATAGAGGGTAGTTTTGGGTGTAGTGGATCTTATCAAGTCCATTGTACTACCTGTCTTGGCAAGAGGTTGTCCCTGATAAACTTGTAATTGGCACGGTTGAATAATCCTAGGCCCTCCGTCGAGAATTCTCGAAACAATCTCAGCGTCAGCTGTTACGTCGCTCCCGATCCTTTCAGGAGCGCAGATCAGCAAAGGTGATTTGTCTGAAATTGCAGAAACATTTTCGTATATTATTTTGCTTCTAAATTTTTTGAAGAGAATTTTTCGTTCTTTACCGTATTCAGAAGGCGGTAGACACTCATTCAAATAAAGATGTTCAGATGAATTTTGGTGTTCATTTATGATATGTCTAAATGATCTAAAACTTCTACCGGAGTCGCTTAGACGAAATTCCTCAGGGCCAATTTTGTCAATTTTGTATGTTCGGGGTTTCTTATCACAGCCGCAAACGTCCAAATAGTAAGTGTCGTAGGACGTCTCACTCTCACGTAGGATGAATGTTCCCGACCTATTGTCACGTTTCTTTTTGAGCTTTGAGTATGAGAATTCTCCCCTAAAACAGTCATTCATTTAATTAGCTAATGTTCACTCTTGAATAGACAATAATAGATCTTATTTTAATGAATTTTCTTTTTGCTTACCCAACAGGGCCATGGCACCTCAGTTTCCGAAGACTCTCTAAACTAGGCGTAGCAAGATCTCCACAAAGATTGAACGTCCACTTAAACGTCAATCGGTAATAACCGTCTAGTACCGATATGAAAGACAGAATCATCAGTTGAGATCCAAATTTGAGGTACGACGGAATACCGTTCTTCCTTGAGATATCCACGACATTTTCATGGCTGTGAAAAAATCCTAATTATACTCTAAATTTTGAGCAATAAATAATACATAAAATATAATCCGAATGATAATGCAATAATATAATAAAAAAATATCATCAACCTGAAGTATTAAACAAAATAATAAAAATGAACAAATCTTATCTTACCGAATAGTTACATAACACAAGTCTTCGATTGTGCAAAGCAGTTTCCAATCGGCAGGATTTTCTGTTTCGTGATAATTGATCCCCTCGGAGTTTAATCTGAGCTCGACTTTGCTAGCTGAACTGGGAGAATGTTTGGCCATCACGGCCCTGTACTCCTCGCTGGGATAGTTTGGGGCCATGTTATGAAATTGTTTTAAATACTGTTGCTTCACATAAGCCACGTCGTGACCAGAAAGGCGATTCAGTGCACTCCGAATTGGTTTCTTGATGAAAAATGGATGCCTTTTGATGCACACCTTGGGGATGAACTTTTTGTAATCTGTCAGCACCTCTTCCACTGACATATTTTTCTCCAACATTACTCTGAATGATGAAAACGATGTATTTAAATAAATGTATTTCAAATAAAATAATAACAAAATACAATTATTTACTTGTACATTTACAGATAACTCCCACAATAACTTCCCAATAAAAGTAAAACAATTTAATTTAATTTAAGTAACAATTGTTCCTTTGATTGTTGTAGAGTATGAAATAAATTAACCAAAATAAGATGAACAAAATTTAACATTAAAACATAGTAGTTGAAAACAAATCTAAAAATTAAATAAATGGAAATTTACGAACCGGGTTGTTGGCTTGTGTTTTGACATACCTGTACATATCAGTGACTCCCAATCCAAAAAGTTCTTGTTTATGCTTTTCGTAATTAATATCAGGCACCTTGTTATCGAGAACATCATGCCTTACTTGTAAAAAGTAATAATCATACGCCTTAACATCAATTTGTCTCAATCTCTGCATATTGGAGGACTTCCACCTGAGTCGAAACTCAAGTTTGTACTTATCACTATCTTTGAGAACGAACCCCGGGAAATACCAATATTTGGTCACTTGATTTCGGAGCGAGAATAGATATCTGGCAACTGGACCGATCCCAAGTGTTTTGCACATCTGTTGATAAACAAAAATTCATTCATATAACAATATAAAAAATTGACACTATCAAATTAAGATTTGTTTTATTTTTTATATTGCCATGGGAAATTTTGGATGAGTGATGAAATTTTCTATTTAGAAGCAAAAGAAAAATGTTAGCTTTTTTTTTTTTTATAAAAAACAGTATTGAAAATATTTGGCTACCTTGATGCAAAGATCTTCGATGGTCGTGTTGTCATTATAAGAGATGTTGTATATTTTGTCATCCTCGTAGGAATAGATCATAGCGATCTTATCCTCCTCCATGGTTTCACACCCAGCCATGATTTTCGGCGACGAAAATCAATTTGGCGCTCACTTTTACCCTTTTTTATCAACACTTATTTCACGTGAATTGATGTGGGATTACACGGAAAACATATATGGTGCCAGCGTCCTATCCATGAAACAATCAGTTGTTTTTCTCTTTCTTTCTCTCTCCCTCTCTCTTTCTCACCGAGCTGTGTTGTCAAACTCGTAAACTCCATCAGATGTCGCTGTACTCTTACCGGAAGTTGAAATTCTAGTTTTATAAATTCAAAAATTACACTGTAGTTTTAAGTAATTAAAAACTTATGATTTAATTAAAATAACAGCTTTTCAAGGCAGAAATGAAAATATATATTTTCCTTCAACAGTTTTATTTGGCAGAAGTACAAGAAGCAAGTCTCATCCCAAATTTGAACAGATGATATCAGCCATGGAAATCACTCCCGTTGCAAATTTTCCTTGAGTTTTTCTATGCAAATGATTGTTCTTCGTAGAAAAATAAATGTCATCCAATAAGGCGTCTATTTTGTTTGCATAATCGGGCCCCAGACATTCGTAGGGCAGAACTCCTGGCCTCCTTCGTTCAATCTCACGATTGATATATCTCGCGATATTGACAGTCCCTACAATTTCTGTCTTGCTGATTTTAAGACAAGGCTCAGATGTTCTCGAGATAAAGATGAAAGTCACGTCAAACTCGGTCGTAATTTTGCTTCGATAAGAGGCAAAGAAGTTTTTGAGATTTAAATTATTGACCGACGAATGGACATGAGTCGACACATTGAGACTAAAATTTGACTGCAGAAACCAAAAGATCGACTCAAAAGTGGTCACTGAATCATTTGGATCGCACATTATCACCAGCTTAACAGGCTGGGAGTTCACATTTCTCGGTGCTTCTCTTTTGATCCGTTCCAGTTGCTGTACAACATCGTTTGTAGAGTTATCTAATTCAACTCTATTTGACCCGTCTCTGTCAAAAAAGAAACGAAAAGATTTCTCGTAATGTTAGTTGTAAAATTACGACAACAATATGCTTTTAAAATATGACTTCCAATGTCATGGTTTCACTCAATTGAATTAACAAAATTGAAAAGAAATACAAACAAACAAAATAGGAAACATTATTCATAATACGCTCAATTTTTACTAATGCATAAATTAATCGTGCACTTTCATGTAAAACATTCATTTATTAATTTACTACAAAATAATACTTTAAAATTGAAATAAAAAAAAATAAAAAATAAAACTAGTTTGACATGATTCATTACTTTTCGAGTCTGCACAAGGGATTATTGTGGACCATTTGCAGATCAACCTTAGGTCCTACTAAATCCCTGATGTTGTTTAGGCCGTTCATGATCATTGTTGGTCTGAAATTGAATAATTGATTTGAATTGATATTAATTTAAAAATAAATGAACGGGAAATAATACATTTGATTTGTTGTAATAATTTTCACCTTTCAAGCGACAATCCCCATGCTATGACATTCACGTTTTCTGGCAATCCCATAGGGAGCAACATTTCCGGGCGGAAAACACCGCTGTTCCCGATCTCAATCCATTTACCCAAACCATTGTGGAAACAGAAAATTTCCATGCTCGGTTCTGTGTAAGGATTGTAAGCCGGTTTGAATTGCAACTGCGTGATTCCCAATTTACTGAAGAATTCGTACAAGATGCCTATCAAATTTCCTAAAGTGAGATTGTAATCTGCAACGACTCCTTCCACCTGATGGAATTCCGCTAGATGTGTGGCGTCTAAGGTTTCGTTTCTGAAAACTCTGTCAATGCTGAAGTACTTGACCGGTTTGAATTCCCCCTGAAAATGTATCAACAAAATTGTGCGGTAATGAAAAAAGTACTTGGTAGGCTTGGCGGTCGAGATATCAGAATACAGACCTGTTGCATCAATTTGTACAACATCCTTGCACTAACAGCGGTGGTGTGGGTTC
Source organism: Trissolcus brochymenae (assembly GCA_030523145.1). Classification (NCBI taxonomy): domain Eukaryota; kingdom Metazoa; phylum Arthropoda; class Insecta; order Hymenoptera; family Scelionidae; genus Trissolcus; species Trissolcus brochymenae. The sequence continues at coordinate 44,810 of JAQQRF010000839.1, read as the reverse complement.
GAAGGACGTTTTTCAAAGCCTCTTCTTTTTTCCAATCATAACGGTAACCTTGAGACCCGTAACCACCAGTCGAGTGGATTTCTTTGACTTTTTCCATGTATCCTTGCGGCACATTTTTAGTCAACGATGGTTCTAAAAAGAATCAACATTTAATCTAAAATAATCAAAATGGTTGTATGAAGAAATTTCTTTTTAGATTAGTTAAGCTTTGAAATTACCCGAAATAAAAAATGTATCATGGTCATCTCGCGCAGGATGTTGCTGCGGTACAAATAAGACATCAAAATTCCAGAATGAACTCTCGACAAAATTGTTCGTTGGCATTTCCTCGAAACTAGGATCAACAATTATAAAAGTTTATAATTATGAAAACAAAACGCCTGAGTTCGTACACGACAAAAAATGCACACACCCCATCTCAATAAATATTTTCCGGAATTCAGTTCGAACTTTCATCAGTGGATGCAGGTGTCCAGAATCCAAAACTTGACCCAAGGCATCGAAATTGTATGGCTTGAAAGTTTTTTGCTTCCAATTATCGCTGACTAATAAATCCGCTGTTAAATCAGCTTCCAATTTTTCTATCTTTGTTGAAAAATTTGGCCCCTTGCGGATCACCAAACTTTTTATGACTCTAAAAAAAAGTAATTACATTATTAATCAATGTTTCAAATTGTATTATTAAAATTTGTTTTGATGTTTTCTTTCCAATAAAAATTTAATGATTCGTTCAATCAAACGCCTTACATCTCTTGTAGCAATTTTCTTTTTTTAAATTCCATTTTATTTTTGTCAGTGATATTGTTAAGATCTTTCAGTTGAGCTCGCGTTGTATCTGTAATGCTGGGGACCTTCTTTCGCACAACTGCAGCACCGCTGCTTTTGTCAAGCATAATCCAGCCCAACATGATTGCTTTGGAAAACCCAACTTTGGCGTAAGGCGAACTTTTCATTATTTCCGACTGGGCAATGCCCTCGTCCGGAACAGCATTGTATATCGCGGCCTCGTGACTGCCATTTTTCACAACATACGTTCCTTCTTCCGTCAGTTCCCATTTTTTCGAACTCAGCTGCTCGACTTCTATGACGTTCTAAAAATAAATTAAACTTGATATGAAACAATTTATATAAATGAAAATTCTTACAAATCAAAAACATCAGATGATATATAGAAATAAGAATGTTTATAATGATAAATATAAAATTTATAATATGAAATGATGGATATTAAATTGTATTTTAATCAATTCGGTTTTGGCAAATTTCAGAGACTTTTAATTGTGATTTAATGAGTTTGCTTAAACATTCAAATGTGATCAGATGGACAAAAGTACACATTATTGCAATGCAAATTGTGATAATTGCAAAAATGTAGAAATTTGTAGATCTTTAATTTGGCGAGTGAGAAAAAATGATTACGTGTATTGTGTAATTTATAGTGAAAAATTGTGATTACGTTTTCAAGTGCTTGCAAACTTTTAACTGCACCGATGATTTTCTGATGATCCTCATTGAGGATTTGCACCAGGTCCAACGTGTGCAACTTGTCACAAGTTTCCAACTGTTCAAGAATCTTCTCAGCTAATTCGTTGACAGCCATTATTTTGGAAACTCGCTGGATGAAAATAAATTCGTTGATAATAATAAGTTAGACCTAATTTGATCTTTACTAACATATGTGTGCAAGTTAAACAACACTAATTCATCAACTGCCTATGTAATTCAGAAATAAGGTTAGGTTTAGATATCTGAGGTGTCTCGGAGCAAGAGAGTATTTTTATTTTTGTAATGTTGGTGGTACTGATAATGAACTATTTTTAACAACAAAACTATTTGTAATTTTTTTTTAAGTTGTTCAATTTTCGTTCAAATATCGGGTAGGTTTTTTTTATTCATCTTGAATGTTGATAATTTTTATTTATTTCATTTTGAAATATTGAGAAAGCAGAGAGAAACCCCAACTCCGTGAACCTAGAATGTTATTTGTGGGCGACATCTGTCGGATGATTCGTATAGAAATGACAACAACACATCAACAAGAATTATATTTGACAAGCACGATGACATTTAGATGACATGTGTTGTGTTGAAAGTTTAATAACTTTTATTATACGAGAATATACAGAATATTGAAAGATGAATAGTTTAGGGTTAAGTTTGATTTTTAAAATGGGCTGCTTATGTTCAAAGGAAACTGTTGTTATAAACAATCGCAAATATACAATACGGGAATCTCTTGGACAAGGGTAATCGTAACCTAACAATTACAATGCCGAACCAACAATAATTGACATATTACACAAATAAAATGATTAATTTGATTAATTGAAAGTGATGCAATAATTAAGGTCAATAAATAATTTATAACAAATAATTCATTTTTTATTTGATTCCAGGGGTTTCAGTACGGTATATTTAGTAGAGGATAATATTACTCACAAGAGGTATGCTTTGAAGAAAATAATATGCCATGCTCCAGAAGATGAAGTTTTGGGAACAAAAGAAGTTGAGTATCATTCAATGTTGAAGCACCCGAATGTTATCAAGTGTATTGATTATGCCCAGGAAGGAATAGCCGATCCTGTTACCAATTCCAATAGTGAGATATTGATTCTCCTGCCGTATTATAGAGTGAGTATATTATTTTAATAATAATAAAGTAGCTTTTATATATGAAAAAAAATGTAAAATAATTTTATCTTTTATTAGAGAGGCACCCTGGCTGATGAACTTGAAAGAAGATCAATCTCAAAGGACTATTTCGCAGCCTTGGATGCACTGACTATTTTTCTACAAATATGCGAAGGCGTAAAAACATTTCACGAGGCAAAACCAGAACCTCTTGCTCACAGAGATTTAAAGACTGCAAACATCGTTCTGGACGATGGAATGACTCCAATCATCATGGACCTTGGTTTAAATATTTCTTTTAAAGTTATTCTAACTGTTGTTGCATTTGTTAATTTCTTAAATTTAATTTAATAATTTTTATTTTTTAACAGGTTCAGTTGCTCCAGCAAGGTTGAAAGTTTCATCATCACAAGCTGCCCAGTCCCTGCAAGATACAGCAGCGGAAAGATGTTCAATGCCGTACAGAGCTCCCGAATTGTTTAATGTTGAAAGTTATTCTATGGTTGATGAGAGAACTGATATTTGGGTAAACTCAAACGTCTGAAGTTAATTATTGTTTTATAATGAATGATATTCTTTTTTAGTTATTCATAATTGAAATTTTTTCATTTAGTCCTTAGGATGCATTTTATATGCAATTTGTTATTTTAAATCCCCTTTTGAAGCCGTTTATGAAAGAGGTGACAGTGTGGCCCTGGCTGTGATAAATGCAAACATCACCTTCCCTGAAAATGCACCTTATACAGAGGTAAACAGATAGACTTTTAATGGAAGATTATTAGTTTTGATTAAAAATTTAATTTTTAAACTTTCTTTTTTCAGAATATTCACGAATTAATTAGATTCATGATGAAAGTAGATCCGATGGAACGTCCTTATATTTATAGTGTGATTGAAAAAGTAAGCGACGAAATATCAACACTGCAAGCAAGAGCATAAACATAAAAACAAGATGGTGTAGATTTATTTATAATTTAAATATGATCAAAGCAAATTTTAATTCTTTTTTATTTTAAATGCTGTACATGCAGATTCTTTATCCTCTGGATGATATAAGATTTACACTGATCATTGCAGTATATAGATTACCAGAAAAAAACAGAGGTTGTAAGAAAATAACAAAAACTTAGATGAAATTTAAATTATTTTTAGTCAAAGAATGTAAGATTAAAAATTGTATATAAATGACATATGTATAACATTATACTGCGTTATGTGTATACAATCTGTTGAGTTGTAACAAATGATAGGTTTCAATAAAACCAAAAATAACAATTTAGCGATTATTGTAATTATGCTGTTTAATTATTATAAGTTTCATACCACTTACAAAGGCTCTTTGTACAAATCATTCGCGATAGTAAATTAAATTACAATAATTTTATCGTCATTGAAAATTTTTTTTCTACAAAATTATTTTATAAAAATACCAAAATAGAGAGAGAAGAATAAGAAAAATAGAAGTGAAAAATGTTTCTTCAATCAATTTCTTGATTTAACACATGTCCAATTTGTATTGACTAAAAACATGTTTGTATAATTTATTAATTACAATCTAAATTATCGGAAATATTATAATACACTGTGAAATATTCAGTTATGCGTAGTTGCACTGTTATTAACTCACAATTGAATTCTAATTTGAGTACAATACTATTAACTACCGTGTCTATACAATTTTCAAGTTTTGAATCATACAAATTTCACAAATTGAATAAATAGAACTTTTTACTTTATTGAAAAAAAAAGAAAAAAATAAATAGACTTAAAATTTTTTTATTTTAAAACCTGCGTGCAATAAGTATTTATTCTGCATTGTATTAAAACTGACTATTGTAAAACTTTTTTCATCTAATTCCTGTATTTATATGAAAATAGTCGCTATATAGTATATTCCCATAAATGAAGAAAAGTTTTAGCAAAGTTGCTGTTTACATTCCTTTGGTACATTTTTAGTCAATCAAACATAACTTAAAGTTTGCTAACAATGCTGTGTAAATTTAGAAAAATATTCTTGCATTTAAAAACCAAAAGATCGAAACACCGACTCGCGGCATAAAAATCTCTGAAAAATTTGTTCAATCTGTTGAGCATTTTAACATTTAGCAGAAAAGAAAAAAATCTCGGTATTTCGATTTTTCATTTTTTTCGATTCAAAATTGAATTATAAATCCCTCCCATTACAATCGGTAACTACCTTCTACATACATTTTCTTTGCTAATACCTCGCTGCACTACTTTTTTTAGACGCAGATATTCATACATTTGTGATTAAGTAATTATCAAAAACGACATTCAAACTGCTCGTTGCTCTATAATACATATATAAAATACTTTCGGTAGTATATATTTTCAATATATACTTTAAAAATGTATTATTAGAGAATTTACAATTCATCTGTTCTTGATGGCCTTCACAGAAAGCAAGGTCCAGGGTTTACACTGGGTTCAATACGATCATATATAATGTTAACCAATATTTATATCGAATTAAAAATTGAGCGATCGCGGACGCAGAGGCGGATAATCATTCATACTCAAAAATTGCCTTGCTGCCCTCGTCATTTCAAGTTGATCTTGCGTTCGACCGCAGGCCACTGCAGTCCATTGTAATTCCAAACGAAACTGAAATTCAAACGTTATTTAATTGTCAGTTTATCTCATTTATTTTTCATATCAATATTAAAAATAATAATTGTTCGTTTAATAAAGAAAGATAACAATTATAAAACATAAAATAATTTCAAAGAATAATTAATAAAATGATGCAAACTCACCTTTGGCCGTTTCGCTGGCTTTTGAGTTTCAGTGCTTGAATCGCACGGACTGTCAAACGCCTCGAATGTGATCGCTCGTTTCGCATTGGGCCTTCGTTCAACGGGCTCAAAGTCGTAGGAAGTCTGGAAAGGATAGACGCACTAGCTACAGCCGGTATAGTTCAAAGAAAATGTATATAGAACAATCATAGAGTCTCCTTAGAGGGAGGTGCATGATTTTTCATTATTATTTATTTTTTTCCATTATCTATAATTAAAAAAAAAACTTTTCTTGGACTCTCAATTGGAAACAATTCTTGGTATGAAAAATTAAATACAAGAATAAATAAATAGGACAAAAAAGAATGTTTCATAATAATGACTAGGCCTTTGTATGTCGTGTTGACTTGTGCCAACATTCGAATCAAGTCTTTGGGTTGTTCGTAGGAAAGGACAAAGGTATTTTGGAGTATACGCTAGGCCGAGCCAGTGTTTTGAGGAATTAGTGTAGGCATGCGACAACCCAACGTGCGATCAAAATTTCCTACGCTTTGATCGCTTCATCTCGACAACTAACGCGTTTTATTTTTTATTTTTTTTCATTTTTTTGGTTTCATTATTTTTTCTCTCTCTCTCTTTTTCAATTTTTTTGGTACCGCTTTATTTTTAAATCAAACGCGTTGTCGAGACAAAATAAAATTTTATTCCAAACAAAATAATAATATATATATAAATAATCGCGACAAAAAGCCAACCAATTCCGGGTGTCTCACTTGTCGACGCTAAACAAATGTATTTTAACGAAAATTTATGGAATTTCAACGATGTTTATAAGAGTACATTTTATATTAACAAAAAGATATGCGTCAATGGCGTTCAATCAATAAAATGATTTGAAGTTTACTCTTCCTTCGTATTTTTTTTTTTTTCATGTCAAGACCTTGATTAGGGCTGTATGGTAGTACTAAGCGTCATCGTTTTTTCTTTTACTGAAAATACGTACTTGCGACACATGCATCTCGGTCATACCTTCTTCTTTTCATTTCAATTATTTTATATAATTGTTGATTAGTATTGTTAATGGATAATATTAAATATATTTATGGTTACTTACTGACCTCGATCTACGTTGTCAGTTGATAAAAGAACGTTCAAACAAAGGGTTACTTTTTTTGCAATTTTTTCCAAAGATTTTTTTCTTCGCGTTATAAATTAATAACAAATACAAGGTGCGGGGAATAAAATTAATTAGTACTAGAACGTTAGTATGCAGATGGTTAATGGAAACCCATTTAGCGATTTAAAATTGTATTGAAAAGTATTTTTTTTTCCATCTCGTGTACATTCGAGTATGACTTTGAATTTAAATAATAAAAACGTAATTGTTTCATTTCATTAAAATACTTGTCAATACCATCTTAGTTATTAGTTCTTTGGATTATGCATGTTATAAATTTTTTTGTATCATCAACTGTTAATTCGTTGTCATTGCGTCTAGTTGCAATGCAAATCAGAGCTAAAGTTAGTTTCTTAAACTTGTTACTTAAACTTAAGGAAAGTGAGAAGTGAGAAGTGAAGTGAAATTAGTAAAGGCTTTTGGTTATGAACTCCGAAATGTGTCGATTACGTCAAACAATCAAGTAAGTAATCTAAAATAATAAAAAATAATACAACGTTAACTAAAACACTACTCTAATATAATAATGGATAACCAAAGTAGTACTAAGATAATAAGTTACTAATGTGGGACAATAAATATTAATTTACACAACAACGTAAACGAATAATAATAAAAGAGTAGCAATTAAAAACAAACAATCGAACAAATTTCAGAGTTACATAAAACGCAACGGAAGTTTGAGTAAGGAAAGAGATACAGTTGAGAAGAATTAGGCCGGCTAGCGTGTCTACAGGCGGTGGGTTCGGGAGTAGTACCAGGATAGGGCCGGTTGGCTTTGACAATCGTTTTGATTTTGGAATTGTGATTCTACCTTCATGGGACTTGGCCCTGTTGCCAAAAAACTATCGTCCAGTGCCATCGACGCCGGTGAAAACAACACTGATGTGTCCAAACTCTTGCTCTGAAACAAATCAAAAGAAAACAAAATGTTACACCTTTGATCAATTAATATGAATAACAGAATTACAAATTGACAAGTTGACATTGTCCTCGCATGCAAATAGGGTTTCGTTGTTTACCGGAGTCTCAACAGCAAAGTTAATGTCGGAATTATCTTGATTGGACCAAGCTTGACAGAGAGCTTTGCGTGCTCGTTTGCCGCCGGGAGCGCTGTTTTCTTTCCCTCGTCGTCGTCCAGTGCTATATCCAGAATCCTGGAAGAGACTGCTGGTTCCTGCGAGGCTGCTCTCCCGGTCGGTTTCCTGTTTAATGATCTCCGTGAGAGCGTCCAGACGACTTGGAGTTGCCGGCAAGGTCGTGGCTGCGCCGCTCCGTCGCTCGAGCTCGGCCAGTGCGTTTTTGAAAGGCGTCGGGGTACGTGGTGTGGTGCCGCCATCTGTAAAAGTTAACGCGTCGAATTAATTTCTCTTTGAATACAAAATGAATCCAGGTTTACTTTCAAGGCAACAGACCATCCAAGTTCCGACGCAAATCTGAAGGCTGTGGCGTCGACAAAGGTCCAGGACTGCGTTTTGGAGTGCTGGCTCTTGGCCACGATGCCTCCGGACTCAGGTTGTTGAAAAATTGTGACGGACTGAAAGGAAGCTGTTTGATGGGGGTCGACGGCGTGGTGTCGTCCTGGTTCTGGTTGGCCATCAGGTAATCCGAATGGTTTCCGCTGTCCGGCGTGTCGGTTCGATGATGATGCATCGACATGTGGTGGAGGTTTCTTCGTCGGCGTAAAATCGGCGGGGGGCTAGTCTTTGTTTTTTCTAACGGTTCCTCCTCGAGATCGGGCATCGGGATCAGGCGAATCTCTGAGCTTCTCGAACCGCTTGCTTCGGTCGGGATTTCCAAATCAAAATACCTTTAATTTAAAAACAATCAGATTAATTCCAAAAATCATTTTAATAAATCCCCTTTAAGAAATTAAAAAAAGGTTCAATTACTTTGAAAATGGCGAAAATTCGGATTTAATCTTTGACTGGGTCGGCCTAAGGGGAGAGTTAAGCGAACTCTCGGATGGGCATTGTATCAAACTGTCGACATCGTTGAGTTGATTGCGCGAGCTCATAGTGGACTGTTGTTGTTGCCAACTCGTAGTCCAATCCATCTCGATCGACTGCGAGGTGCAAGTGCTGCTGCTGGTCGCGCCGCTCAGGCTCGCGCTGCTGTTCTTCATGCCAGAAAGCATCTGCATTTGACCTTGACTAGAATTGTCATCAAAACTAAGCGGATCCTTCGGCACTATCTGCGTCTCGGAGCCTTTTCTGCGCCCTCGTCCTGTAAAGCAAAATTCCGGTAAAAAAACTGAATCAAAATAAACACGATTGATATGGATTAAAAATTTCCAAGTGGAAAATAAAATCCAGGTGAAAAACAAATTTGAGGTGAAAATTGAAAAGAAAGTGAGACAATTGAAAAGGAAGATGAAAATGTTGTATCATCATTTATTATAAATGAATAGGCGAGAGCAGATGTCGCACATACCTCTGCTCGCCGAGGTGCGTCCCTCCTCCGCCTCGTACTTTCGCCGCATTGTACTGTTCCAGTGATTTTTTATTGCATTGTCAGTTCTGCCTGGCAAAAGTTTGGCGATCTTTGCCCACTGGTTGCCGACCTTGCGGTGAGCCTCGACTATTATCTTGTCCTCCGCCTCGGTCCATGCCGTCTTCTTGATCCCAGGATTCAAGTGGTTGTGCCACCTCTCGCGGCATTGCTTACCAATGCGGCCCTTCAGGTGCCGCGCAATTAAAGTCCATTTTTTCGGACCGTACCGTTCCACCAACTCCACCACTTTTTCATCCTCCTGCAAATTCAAATGATTTCCATTCAGCAACAGAAAGATAATCAAATTCAATCAAAATTTTAATTCGTCTTAGTTTTATTGCTCGCAAATCATCCTGGACAAATTTCACGCCCCTTTGAGGTTACGTATTCACACGTGTTTCTCTAAATTCCAACGCAACAAATTTGCCTGGAATTTTTTCTTTCGGCTTTTTATTTTATTTTATTTTTTTTCATTGTTTTCTTCTTTTTTTTAGAAGTAAACTTAAATATTATTTCCGCATGTAAATTAGGCACACGGAATTAAATTATCGACACGAAACGACAAACCAAAGAAGAATACAAAACTAAAGATGAATTTATAATGTTGAATAAATACTAAAGTGAGAAATTACTTTGCTAATGCTGATCAAAGATTGTTGAATAAAAAATGTTTGAACATCGTTTTCACTTAGCAGTGCAAAAATAACGCTCGAGACGAGAGATTTGCAAGATGAATTTTATCTGAAAGGCGTTCTAAGAAATAGTGAACGGGTCTCCGAAGATCGGAATCATGCAAGAAAAACAAGTTCAAATATGTAATGCTGGTTACTCGAAGGCGAATAAGGAAAGGGGCCGAAAATAAAAGAAAACAAAAAAAAAGAGGCAGAGAGTGCGAAAGAGAAAAGAAAAGGAACATTATACACAAGTTGCATAGGTAATTCAATCGTTCAATTCTCGAGGCCCGTTTGGCTTCTTTTGTTACTAACACCGACTTTGAGTGTCAAAAATAAATTTAACATTTGATTATTTAATTATAGACGACTGATTCCAACCGAGTTGAAATAAGAAAAAAAAAAGTGAAATTAAACAATCCTTTGTTTATTGCTATTTTGTTTTTTAATTTCTAAATCATCTCGAAATAACATTTAAACATTATTCATTTTTTAAATTAAAAAGAAGATACGAATTGATTTAATAACATTTAATTGAATAAAATTAAATTAAACAAAATTTGATTCAATGAAATTTAATATGATTGAACAAGATGCAAATTTTAATGATGGTGTATTGTTTCATGCGATAATTTGAAGATGAATGAACAGACCTCTTTAGTCCAAGGGCCTTTAACCAGCTCGGGATTGACAACCTTGGCCCATCTCTGCTGGCATTGTACGTCACTTCTGTCGGAAAAATGTGCCGCAATGCTATCCCAGCGAAAACTGGTACCTGGCTCAGCCTGGCTTACCAGTTGCTTTAACAATGCATCCTAAAAGAAACAAATTCGTCAGCCTCATGTTTCACACTTTTCCATCCTTTGCCAAACTTATAATTATCAACCATAAACGACTTTCCGATTTTCCCTCATCTCAGGTATATAGTATACAATAAGTTTTACATTTACAAAAATGATCCATTTCTATAGATTCGAATCGAATTTTAAAAATATTAAAAACGATCAGTAATTAAATTTATCATTTATTCTATTGTTCTATTTATTGTATTGTATTCTATTGTATATATTCTATGATTTTAAGAAAGTTAAAAAGTTCAAATTTGTTACATTCATTTTTGTTTTAATTATTGATAAATTGAAACAACTTATGAAAATATTGATCAATGTTGTGTAATGAGTTTTGGAAAAAGGACGAAAAAAAAAATTGAAATTACATATTCAAATAGCTAGACGGCGGTAACTAAAAACTGGGTTGCGTTATATAATGAAGTCTGGGCAAGAAGAAACCGAAAGATGAGACATTTGCTTGTCAAGCTTTCCCGTGGGAAATGAGATCGTGTCTACCTGCTGGAAGAACAAGGTGCGATTATTGTGTCTCTGAACTCTATCCAAATCGATAAAGTGGATGAAAGAATTTGGCCATTCCGGGGCCTGGGGGCTCCAGAGGGGAGTCCCCCCGAGATGTCGAATTTTCGACATTTGTTTATCGCACTTGGATTTGAGTTCTCTCGGTAGTGTAGGGATTGAAAAATTCCGGGGCTAATCATCGGTTTTACCTCTTCCTTTGTCCAGCGACCCTTATTTATGTGTTTGCCCTGCGAGTGACTGGTCGAGTTCGCCGGCGGATTTGGCAGCGGAGTGGACGTCGCAAATTGCGCGCCGTAATCGGTCTCGGACTCATCGCCACTGCTCGAGTCGTAGCCCGACCTCGATCTGTAACAAACAAAATAACAATCTTAAAATTAGCCGCGACGAAATTTGACACGCCGACCATGCTCCGCTGCACATCCTTCCTTCGCAGAGGCTTCCCTCCAAAAACTACCCGAGAGCTGCAATAACAAAATAACAACCGCATCCGCCTCGTTGGCGGCCACGCATATCATTTGCCAAGTGTCTTTTTACTCTATTTCCTTCCCTGATTAATCAATCCTTCCGCATCCTTCAGAACAAAAGACTTTCCCCCCATTTTTAACGTACTTTGTTTTCCTTTTGTGATTATAATAACTTTAACGGTGGGTTGAGCTTTGAGGTGGAACACGCAATCTTGCGAAATTGCCAAAATCTGTTCAAATGTTGTATAATCGTTGGTCATAGCATGTCCAAACTGTTTTCAAATTTTTATGGTTTTATGTAAATGTGCAAACATTAGTAAATTTGTTTTGACAAATTGTTTTAAAATTATTCATAGGGAAAAGAGGAAAGTTGCATAGAAAAATAGTATGAAAAATCAATTAATTTATGGCAGGAAAAAAGGAGCGCGAAAGGGGGAGGGTTCTTTATAGCAATGATAAGGTCGACGAAAACATCTGGGTGCGACATATGCGCGTACACTCGTGGCATGTGTACTACTCATCGTGTCCCTTGGTACAGCATTGTAACCTCCCTCAAAGTGGCATAAGCGCATGACACACACACACACACAGTCCGACAAACACCGCGCCAACTTTACACACGCTCAATAAGGGGAACCTTACGCGCCTATTCCGCACGCAGCTGTCTATATATCTACGCAATCACTCATTATCAACTTCTTTTTACATACATATGTCTCTCAATATTTTTCTCTCCACACAATTTTCTTCCCTGACCATGAATAATTTTGATCCATGGTTCTCATACAGCTTGCAACTATATTTGTTTGATTGGCAATTTTAAATTGCATTGAATCATTCATTTCAATAAAGTTTTATTATAAAATTTGAGCAAGATATTAGAAAGGAAATAATTTTGCGTTAAAGAGATAAAAGAAAAGAAAATAAAGAAATTAGACAAAATTAAAATGCATATTAATGTTGGTTGTTTATTCTTTGTTTGTGTAAACAAGAAAAGAATTATATTTGTAATTGAAAAGTGTGACGGAATCAACGAAGGAACTTGAGCAAGGGTATATAAAATTAGAGCAGGTGCCTGTTGTGACACAGCTGTTTCATAAAATGTAATTCTTGAGTATTGTAGGTGTTGACGAGACGTAACGTCGACTGCATGAAAACCTATAGTTTTTTTCCTCAATAAATGCATCTTAACCAGCCGATAGAGAGGCAGCTGGGTCGCTCGTGTATAAAGGATCAACAGCAAGCACGTGCGCACGTTTTCTCTGGTGTCCACAGAAACAGCCGGTGTGTTTAAAAGTCTGACGAGGCAAATATTTTCCCTATTGTTTGGCCTTTCGCTTCGCGCGCTTTTCTCAATTTCTCAACAAACAATTTTTCTTTCCTGATGAAATATCATTTTTTTTCTTTAATTTTTTGTTTTCTCTTCTTTTTTTTTTTTTTTTGGGAGTCGAAGAAATTCGCCTTGCTCCCCTTATCTCATTTCCTTAACTCGAAACTTCCCCCTGAAAAGGTAGACTTATTATTATCAAGCAAGTTCCCCTTTTTCTTTAACATTCGGCCAATTCTTCGCCCTTCTTCATGCTTGGCTAAACTGATATTCACAATGCAAAAAAGTCATGTGCTCCTATTACGAGTCAACGTTCGCTGGCTGTTTGTGATTGGCTGAACAATTTTTGGGAAACACAAATAAATGAAAGTAACAAAAATTAATTAATTTGATTTCAAGTTCTTTAACAATTTGTTGTTTCATCAAATTAAAAAATTTGAGTAAAAAAAAATAAATTAATTAAAAACAGATAAACATAAAAGTGAACAATTGATTTGGAAGATGTTAAATGAAAGTTATAACTGGCTAATTCAAATTAGTGGAATCCCATGAGATGTACAGTTGTTTTGTACTTGAGAATGAGAAAAAATTAATATTATGATTTCGTCTATCAAACTGAGTTGAGTGAACTATGGTTGGATTAAAAGGAGGAAAAAAAATAATAGAAAAAGAAAAAGGGATGCATTGAAAAGAGATAGGGGGATTGGTTTTGGAGGTCGTGTGACTTGCGAATGAATTAGCATTGAGAGAGTGAGAGAGAGGCGAATGCATATGCACACATATGCGCGATACAAAATGCTCTCGCACCAGAGGTTACTCCAGGGTGGAAGTTACGGCGAGACATCTGGCAGCCACCTGCCTCGATTTGCGCGCCCTTGCACTAATGCTGCCAACCTCTGTCAGTAATTTAAACATCGCGCAAGGGGGAAACACCCTACGACTCGGGGGCTCGTTCCTCCTCATCGTGGGCCTTGTGTGTATTTTCCGCCGCGCTCACCTTGCTCGACGCGCGAAAAAAGACACAACCAGTGAATAAAGAAAAAAAGGGCGACGTGCTCGTTCCCATGACAAGTGCCGACGATGCCAGTCTACACCCGTGCGAATTTTTGACACCCCCGTGGGAAACTGTCATACTTGTTCTCAACCACGCTGCCAACTTGGAGTTTCCTTCTCCATTCCATAACCCACTTCCCTGACACACTCACCACCTGAGATCTCAAAAATGACTCATCGTACTCACGATAATCAATCCCTATGATAGCCGCGTTGGATCATCTTACTATAAAATTAATTATTTTTGTATGCACAAAATTGTAGAGAAAATAAAAGATGAGATTCATATTAATATCTAACAAACAAATAAAACATTTACTTGTGCCAAAAATGTTCCCAACTTGATTACAAACTTCTTAAGACGAGAAAGTTTCAGGATACGAAAGAAGAATAATTTAATCTGGGAGATAAGAAATTGCTTATACTGTTACACTGGATTATAATTTCATGGGAGCAAATTGTTTTATCACGTTCTAAGAATGTCTGGAGAGGATAGGAGGGGTGTGGTATGCGAAACATAATTGAAAGAGACAATATGTTTTGCTAATGAACAAAAAGAAAAGGTGAAATGGGGGAAAAAAATAAAGTGGGAAAGAGAGAAGTCTTTAGCTGACCTTCCCGAACTTGTTCGAACTTGTGAGTCAAGGCGCAATAATAGAGCAGATGCTCGCAATCAAGGTGGTGTGTGTCTCGCAACCCCTCTAGCGCCACGTTCAGATCGCGACAGGAATAATCGACAAGAAAGCAAAGCGATAGTGGCTTTCGGAAGGGGAGTTTGCCCCCTGCTATCTCTCCGTCCTTGTCTCGGCATTTTCGGTATCAGCTTTCACTTTGCTCTTTATTGCAACTTTGATGGTTTGTTAAAATGTGGCTCCCGAGACGAATCCAATATCGATCACACACTCTCAGACCCTTCTGTTTTTCCGATCCAGGCTCTACTAATCTTCCGGGACGGATCAAATTTTGTAGACTTCCCAAGTAGAAAAATAAATTCCTCTGGAAAAAAAATGTATCTTTGACAAAAATTAATCCTCCTTGAAAATGGGTTCTCCCTCAAACGAAAACAAATGTAAAGAAAAACAAGTAAGAGGATGAATAAAAATATTGATCTCATCTAATTGGGCAAATTTTCTTTGACTGACATAAGACGAAATTTGGTCTTGTTTCCGAGTATTGATTTTGTGCGAGTTAAAACGCATTGAGTCCAACAACCCCTTGGTGGTGGATTTCGCTGTTTGGCATTGAAGTGCAGAGCGTCCCCTTCACAGTTGCGTTGGTCAAAAAAAAATCATCCATTGTCGTTTCATTGCAGAGCAGCTGCTATCAATCGGCACTTGAAGTGATGTCAGACGCGCTTTCTCTCGCTCTTTCTGTCTTTCCTTCTTTTTTTCTTTAGGTTTTCTGGGCCTTATATAAGACTGATAAAATTGAGAGTTGATTAGGCTTGATTAAGAGGCTTGAATTTGGCTCCTCATTTCGTAACTCTGCTGATACTCATCTTCACTTTTAAAATTATAAAACAAATGACCAAAACAAATTGAATCACAAATGAAAATGATTATTTTTTGATTGTTCGGAGGATGAAATTTATTTAAATTGTGTATGAAATTTCAAGTTTAGTCGAGAGAAAAAAAAACATTGAAAGGATTGCAATTTGTAGCTACTGCGCATAATGAATTGTTCATTTTCTTTTCTGTTTGCAAAATTGAATTATTCATTTTCGTTTGTTTGCTCCAATTATGAATCCCAACGCGGAATTTAAATTCCCACGATTTTTGTGATGTTATATTCCCACTAGTTTCGGCTTTAGCATTTGAAAAGCATTGTCTCTATTTTGCAGGACCCTTTGGCTAAACTCAGCCTCGGGGTTCTTTAGATAGAATTTCGGTAAATAACTTGTGTTAAAAATCAAGAATGGAAACAAGTTTGAAGTAAATTCTGACAAATTTCAATTTTTAATTGTGCAATTTGGTTTGTTGATTTAGTTGGTCTTCTCTTGTTTGAATGTATCGAAAAGTCATCCATTGAGATGAAAGATGCAAAACCATTAAAAAGAAAGAGCGAGAGAGAAGAAAAATAAGAAGAGTGAGAAAAAAGGTACCGGACTTTACTGCAGGTTCAGAACGGACCCAGGAAATAATTTATAGTCCCACGATCAGGAGGAATTTGTATTAATTTGTCATAAAATGAGAGAAATTAAGTTTTGTATAAATTTTTGCAACAAAAAATGTAACACAAAAACTTAATTTTTTGCATAAAAAAAAAGAAGTGAGAAGAGAAAAAATCTGAATATTTATGAACTGATTCCGCTAAATGATTAATAATTGTTGGAATAAAATGATAACAATGTGCACGAAACGCTGACCAAGCGGCTATTTGAATCAACATCAATCGGTACGAGATAAGTTCAAATTCTCTTTGATATAAATATCAAACAGTCTGTTTCCGGTCGGACCGCCACATGTTTACTATAATTGAGCCCATGGTCATCGTTTCTCATATTCATTGTCTATTCAGATGAAATTCAAAGAGTTACTTTCAGGATCATCTGCAATACTTTAGAACTGAAAAAATCTGAAAACTTAAAATTGTCGTCAACTCGTTGCAAAAATACAACCAAACAAAACAAAATATTTCAAATTTGTAAAATTAAACTGTTTTTCTTGTTATAATTTGAATGACCACAGGCGACTTTTGATTTTAAATGTCACAAGTCAGCCGATCATAATAGCACGTTTGCACAACAATGTTTTGTTTTTGCAAAGTTCAATGACTTGCTGCTCGCGCAACTGCACGCGTTACAATATATAGCTGCGCGTCGGGTTTGCAATTTTGCGAACCGCGACGCACAACAACGTGCAACACTTTTGTTTTGTCTCGTCCTACAGGCGGGGGAATAAAAGAACGTTTGAGAATGCCCAAAGACTGCGTCAAGATTCTGGGAAACCATCGATTGAGAATCATCTACAAAGAGAGAAAAAAAAGACCTCGACCAAACTCACACACAAGTACAAAAGACCAAATGGCTATGTTTCTTAATGAGTCTTTTTTCCAGCTAGTTTCCTCTGTCGCACAATTTTACAATAAACAAAACGAATAAATTAAAAGTACAGTCAACTCCAACAAAAGACCAGGGGCACAACCAATTGGCAAAATTCAGTCCCACGTTTTTTTCTTTTTTTTGGAGGTTTCTTTTTTTGGAAGGTTAGATCGCTGTGTCGGAAGGTTAAATCGCTGTGGATGTAAACAAATGGTTACGGTTCGTTATTGTTGTTCTTAACAAGTAAACAATGAATTAACAAGCGAACAATTGAAAGTTGTTGACTTACGCTTCTGTGGGTGGCGGCGAATAAAAAGTGGAATGATAAGTGTGGATGTCGACGGACTTTGAGGGCACGATCATTGGGTTCGGCAGCATGTCCATGTTGAACGGAGCGAAGTCGGTGCCGGGATAAATAAATTGACGCGACTTGTTCGGTGGAACGCTGGTCCGCCGTTGTTTACACTATATCCATGGTTGGGCTTGTTAATGAGCTTGTGGGTTCGCGCCTTGGCTCGGCTCGAATCGTCGCGCGTCCTCACCTCACGTGAACACTGCACACAACAATCAACTCGGCTCGAAAGCTCTCGGGCGTCATTTTTCGCGGCCCGCCAACAACAACATTTCGCGCGAATCGATCCTCCAGTTCGAAAACAGTTTGGCTTGTACACATGCGCGCTGCTCCCGCCTTTTTGTTCCCTTCGACGTTGTCCCGAGCGACCCCGACAACGAGGACCCCCTTTTTTGCTATTTTATTTTATTTCCTTCCTATTTATTTTTCTTCTTCCTTTTTTTTTTTTTTTTTTTTTTTGCAACTTGTCAATTGTCAATTGCAGATGGTAATTGATGATTGGCTGGATTGTTCAGTGTCCTTGGTCATGTGGGATTGCCGGGGGAGGAAGGGAAAGAAAGAGGGATAGAAAGAAAGAGAGGAATAAATGTAGTTGACAGATGCGCAGCGGCGCGCACTCCGTTTGCCTCAGAGGTTGCTTGAAAACTGACGCGACGAGCGCCGCCGGCCGCCGGCTTGGCGGCTTCGATACGACGATTACCACGGGGAGGGGCGCCCATGCCAATGGGCGATGACGCTCGAACAGGATCCGAACGCGGCCGGGGGATGCCTCCCCACGCAACGCACATCAGAATGCCGCGGGCTCTCTTTATTTTTTTTCTTTTTGGCGCTCTTCTTGTGGTCCACGTTCCGCTCTCTGCCTTTCACTCTCTTCTCTTCGTCTTTTTTTTTCTTCCTTCTTTTCGTTCGCCGAACACGCGCGAATTCCCACGAAGTTTCGGAGGGAATTCGCGCGCCTCGAATCTATCATTCACCGAGGGACCCTTTTTGTTTGCGCTTCACCTCAACATTCATTATTTCGTAATCTTCCAAAATTGTTTACAAGTCCTGCTTTTCGGATTCTGTTTTTTGTTTATTTTAGCAAGTTTTTCTTTTTTTCCATTGGATGATTTGAGTACTCAATTTTGTATGGTGTTATTGCATTCAACAATGATGGATGGTGTATTTTTAATTTAATACAATGAGGTTATTTTGATTGTTATTATTTTATTGCAGATGACGAAGAAATTGATTGGATCCTGTTTTGATCCTGTTCTCAGTGGCTTTGAACATCAAAAAGGCATCCTTAGAGGCGAGAGGCTAAAGGGATTGAAACAAAAAAGAGGAATGAGATTTTACTATACATATACTATACAAGCGAACGCCGCAAAGAAGAGGAGAGGAGATGAAAGAAATCTTTCCATTCAGTTTGTTCTTTTTTAACTCCAAAAGTAAAATAACAGAAGGATGAAATATTATAATTTGTTTCTGCGATGGGTGTGTATTTTGCACAATTCAAGTTTTCGAGGATAATATAATTCTTTTTTGTTGTTTTTATTTTTAGGGAGACGCTCAAAATTGAACACGTTTTCTGAACGATTTTTTCCCATAGTAACAAAGAGAGGTTTCCGTGGCGATTTAAACGGCACGTGATCATCGATCGGATGAGGAATGTTTGATGGAGCATTTTCTATTACGAAAGATCGACCGATTCATAACCAAGCCGGTCGTGAAAAGAGATTTTTCATTAGTTTTAACAACATTTTTGGTTTTTACAATGCTAAATAATTCAGCATGAAATTTTGTTTTGTCGGAGTATGGAAGTCTTCAAATAATGAAAACTTGAATTTGTGGTCAACTTTTTAATTCTAAAGCAAGGTCTCACCACTATAAAATCTCAGTCAAGAGTGAATGATTGTTTTCCAAATAAGTATACACAGATCACAGAGCATCGTTTCACCTAAAACATCGTTGTCATAAATTTGTTACGTCGTGTCGTTCTTATCTTTCTAATTACCAGTCCCTAATAAGAAAAAGGTAATAAAGTTGGGAAAATTGTCGGCTCGAATGTTCAACAGATGGGCACATTTTTGCATTACGTGTACATTCAAAAGGAAAGTTTTCTAAATAAATTTGAATTAATGTGGGAGCAGTTGTGGTAATTGTGACAATAAGGATTATATGTGATATTACTGAAAATTCACACGTTCATTCAGGAAATTTTGTTTTTAGACTTATAATTATTTGAATCTTTAATTTTAATTTTATTAAACAATTTTAATTTTTACAAATTTAAGAATTCAGTCGAGTGTCACAATTACTCCAAAACCCTATCATATTTGTTCAATTGTTAAATTAATAAATAAAAACTAGCATTTTTAAAAATGTTCATTTTCAAAATTTTTTCATTAAAATATGCAAATCCGAATGATTAATTAAAAATCGTGAAAATAAATAGTAACTGTTCATTAATGATTTCAGATTCTCCGCCAAAATTCGCCAAAATCACTAACGCCGTGATTTTAGATTATCAGTGTTTGACAAGCTGGTAATAAAAGTTGGTCACGTTGGCTGCAACGTCGTCTGGTGTGGCATGCCCCTCTATCCCTAGAACTCGGAACAAATATGTTAGCTATATGCCATATGCACTTGTTATGCACCCAGTTTGTACCAACAACCCAGATTCTCAACAAAAGTTCTCAATAACAAAAGAAACAACAAATGTAATGACGCACGGTTGTGAAATATCATTTCATATCAAGTTCTTGCACAAAGGGATCAATCGAGTTTGAGGAGCCTGCAAATGTGATAAAGGAAAATCAGATTAGGTGACTGAAGCAGAAACGAAATCGGGCTAAGGAGTTCTTTGATATTAGTCACGTGGTTTGCCAGCGATGAGCGCCCTGCTAGGAGAGTATCGGGCCGCCAGACGAGTGTGTTACTAGTCTAGTGCTGTGAGCATGTGGAGTAGTGGCCAAAGTCTATAACGTTTTACTCCAATTTTCTGATCAACTTTTCTTTGCCATGAGATGCAAATACCTGCCGGATGAGGCTAACGCTTCGCTCCTGTACACGATGGATCGGGCTTTGTTGTAAAAAAAACAACAACAAAAAAACAATGATGACGACAGTCGAGTGAAATTTTGAGGACACGTTTTTTTTGGGAGTTTTATAGTATACCAAACCAAACGAATCGGCCGCTCGAGAAAACAATGGCTTACGATATCAAATGGATAATACCACAATTAAAAAAAACCTCGGCTCTGTGGAATTTCGCGAGCAATCTGACCTTTGTTGCGGTTGGCATGTTTTCGAAAATAATCATAGGTGAGGTGTAAATTTAGGCCCGGGAATTGTCGCTGAATCTTGATTTGTTCCGAATTGATAACAATGTGCGAAAGTAACTTGGCAAAAACTTGCAATCGTAATGCCAGGAAACTGAGTTTTGTGTTATGTAAATGATCGATGCGTTACGTTATGGTTTCCTGGTTTTGTGAAATGGATTGTCATTAAATTATCGAACGGATTATTAGATAATCATAACTTGTACTTATGCGTTCATCAGCTTGTAATAATGATTTTAATGACTAGTGTTATTTCTGTTTTAATAGAATGGTTCAACAAGACCACTGTCCACAACAAACACATCATTCACAAGGCATTGGATGATCGACCAAAGAATATACCATTGATCACAGTTTCCAACCACCATAGCTGCTTTGATGATCCTGGGATATGGGGTAAATAATTTACATTTATTGAGTGGTGACATGTTCATCATCTTTTACTAGTATGTAAGACTTGTTTTTTTTGTACATAAAAAAACTTGAAAAAAACGACAGTTCACGCAGACAGTAAATGAATTTTCATCATGGATGCTAACTTATGATAAACTTATTTTGCGTTACCGAATATTGTTAAATTATACATTTAAAAAAAGCAATTATTGATACATAATATTAATGTATTAAAATTACGAATTCGTAATAATTTTGTATTCATAACTGAGTTTCATCATTTGGTTTATCATATTTTATCGTCTATTTTTTTTTATTTTTAGCGTATTGAATTTGAAAATAATCTACTTTCATGTAACATTAAGTTAGCAGTCTAACATAAATTGTTTTTTGTTTTGTTTAATTCAACATTAAACTTGCATTAATAAGTAGCCTTGCATTTCAAAACGCGCAATCTTGGCTGAATCATCCAATTGGAGTTGATTCTGTAGAATCATAAAAATTGAACTTATTGACTTAATGTACTAGAAAGCACTGATATGACGTCGATTTAAATGTTGCTTGAATAAAAATTTAATTTTACAAATAAAAAATTATGCAAATTTGAAGACTTTGGGCTACTGAATGATTTCAAGTTACAATGTTGCAAGCATCTACAATCGCTCATAAAAAATATAACAGAGAGTAGATACTGGAAATCGGGGAGGTACTACAGTCTAAAAAGTTATAAATCAGTTTTTTCTTAAAAAAAAATTTTCTGATAAATTTCCGTTATGGATGAGTTTGTTATCATCTGATTTCGTGACTTAAATTCTCGTTCGAATAAAATAGAAGAAATGATTATGGAATGAAAACAAAATCTTGAGAAACGATTGAAATGAATTGTTTTAATGAACTCGAACATACCTCCCCATCTTCTCAGACAAATATAATGTTTTCTTTCTCAGAACGACATCGGTAAGCGAATTTAAGAAAGAAAAATCTGTGAAATCATTTAGCAACACTGGACTTGAGATACTTGTTGTGTCGAAAAAAGATGCGCTGGTCGATAGCAGCTCACGACATATGTTTCACAAATGTTTGGCATTCCTACTTCTTTATGCTTGGAAAATGCATACCTGTCATCAGGGGAGGTGGCGTTTATCAAGAAGCTATGGACTTTTGCCTAGAAAAGCTTGCCGGGGGAGACTGGGTGCACGTCTTTCCGGAAGGAAAAGTAAATATGTTCAAAGAAAACATAAGGTAACTTTTGAACTCAGTAACAAAATTGTTGATGTAATCAATATTGAAGAGACAAATTTAGTTTACAAATTATTCATCATTTTCAGATACAAATGGGGAATCGGCCGACTGATATGGGAATCCCCAGTGACGCCCCTTGTGATACCAATTTACCACCTTGGAATGGAAGAAATACTACCAAATGAACCGCCATATGTTTTTAAGTTTAAGAAAAAAGTGACAATGAACTATGGAGACCCGATCGATTTTTCCGGTCTCTTGACGGAGTTGAGAAATAGACGCGCAAGTGAAGAAGAAGCGAGGAAAGTCATCACGGATTATATTCAGGATGAACTTCATAAGTAGGTTTTTACTTATATTCAAAAACTTGAAATATTACAATTTCAAAAGGAGCGATTTGTAATTTAAATTCGTTCCATTAAGATGCGCAAAAAACGCGAGTCATTTTTGCACAAATCTGTGTGTGCAGTATGCTAATACGACAAAAACTTTGCGTTTTACAGGCTGAAACTAATAACAGAAGAACTTCACGTACGTCTCTGACGTCGAGGGTGCGGCGTAGGCCGCTTGTGAGGTGAAACGTTTTCTTATCGGAGGTGATCATAAACAAACTTATGAAACATGTAAAATGCTCTTGATTTTACATGGGTAGTCAAAATATGATTAATATTATTAATCAAAACAATTAAAGCTATTTTTATATGCGCCATCTAGTTATACGAGTCTATCCATGATAGAGTTTCAATTGTACGAATTTCCGAAAATATATTTACTGTTCAACAAAACTATCGTAGAAACATATAAGAAAACGGAAAAATAACTGCACACAGTTTTTGTAAATTGAAATTTTTGTATAGAACTCGAAACTTTTTATACTATGCGTTTCCATGCAGTTTGCGCCAACTTTTTAATTGCTTTACCATTCAAGCTAAGTTCAAATATAGAATTTTTTTAAACAGCGTTTAAAATACAGTTAATAAACAAAAGATTGATCCATCAAATGCACTGTATTCATTTTTTTTAGGTTTTTTGTAAAAATCATATACGTGGAAGGTTTGAATTTTTGTAATTCAATTGTATGCCTTCTTCCATCAATCATGTGCTTCCTTAAAACTTTGGTAGGCGTGATGTACATATGTTAAATAAACATAACTACAATGTAGAATACAATTTTAATGATGATTGTTCCTGTGAAACAATAAACATTGTAATACCGATAATTTTGACTTTCTTTGCGTGTCAGTAGGAGCAGCAAGGTTTGATTTCAAACGATGGTTTCAGTGACTCCGTATAAAACAGCACCACGACGAAGCCCGCAGCGATACCAGCAGACGGCGATTACCCCCTCTATCATTTGACATTTTTGCCATGAGCCGAAGCGATTCGCCACGAGACAGATCGCCTACGGACAGTGCAGACTCTGCGGATACCGTAACGAATATTCTACCTCAAAAATAATCACGTGCTTACTCTTAAACACGGTAAAGGCATAAATAAAATCAAAAGTACGCTGCACAGTTACCAAATGATGAAAAATGGAATCAAATTTTTCTGAACAAAAAATAATGATTAAAAAAATGCGATCGAAGAAAAATGAGACCGGAAAGAAACAAGAACGAAGCGTTGTATTTTTTTTTTTTTTTCAAGTCACAAATGTTAGCGATTTGTTGTTTTGTCGTGTTCTTGTTTCCGTCATGTCAGCAGCGCTCATTTTTTCATTTTGTCTAATAAAAAATGACGTTTTCGCGTGTGCACATTATAAATGCTAAGATATGTAGAACGTCCCACAAGACAAACCGCGAGAGAGGTCTTGGAAGTTACGCGCGCCGGGGCCCTGGGAGAAGTCGCACAATATGCAGGGCACAGGGCGCGGAGAGCGGGCGGGGGGAGGGGGAGGGGGCAAACATGCAATTCAGCATCAAGCGCAAAACATATCTACTCTCAAGAGCTGTAAAATGAGAAGCGCACATATTGGAAGGTAATAGAAATTGTATATCGAGTGGCGGGGGCACGACAAAACTGAGGCATCGAAGAGCCCCGCTTATCGAGGTGGTGGGGTGACTGGTGGGGCCTGATACGAGGGCGTCAAGGCCCACTGGGACGCGCGCGCGTACGCGTTTCTGGCCCCTAGCCTTATTCCCCTCTACTCGCGATTCTTAGGGTAATCTTCTTCTTCGTCTTCGAGATTTCCAGTTCCAGCCAGTGTTCTTGTGAACTTGGCGCGGTTCGCTCTCGGCGAGGCTCGATTAAAAATCCACCTGCGAGCGGCGCATTTTTTGTACTCTCTCCCCCTGAACGGTCAACCTGTTCCCCGACGTTCGCGCGATGCCGTCAAGTGCCTTTTTTTGAACTTGGCCAGTCCCGCCAAAACGACAGTGTCTCCCAAGACGAATCGTACCAGTTTGGATGCGTGAGTGCATGCGGACCGATATGGGATTACCCGAAACACTTTGATGGACAACAAGTTGCGAAGTGATCTCAAGTTCACAGACATATTCGAGCGATGGTACATGTAATGGTCCGTATTCATTATTTTACCCATCTGCAATTGGTTCTTTATATTTGTTTAATCCGACATTTTTGTAAGTTAAATTTTTGCGATCAGGCTTTGAAAATGATTGTAATATAAATTGAATCGTGAATATAGGGATACAAGTTGCAGGTACTGCTTATAGTTGGAAGCTATGATTTACGAGCCAGTAAAACTAATAAGGGAGAAACATTATTTAATCAGTTATCGAAAAGCAATAACGTGCAACGCGGTGCAATAACCCGACTGATGCCCGACCCACCTTGCGATAGATAATTAGAATTCTCCTTCCTTCCCCTCTCGCCATGCTCTTTTCTTACCAAAAAAGAAAAAGGAAAAAGGGTTTACACGGGAAGAAGAACTGCCGGTGGCACGGTTGTTCCCTACGTGTATAAATGTTTCCGATTCAATTTCAATGTTAATGCCAATTATTAGTCATGGGAAGCATATTTTGTATGAAATTGAGAAACTGTATGATTTCAGTTTTGATTTCACTTTGATGTCACAGATTTGTGAAACAGATGAGAGGATAATGCTCAGTTGGTTTAGTTGAAGCAGCGATTAGTTGTTAAATTACTGTTTATAAAGCTAAATACCATTGAAAATGTAATGCCAAAGCATGTAATATCTTTGTATGCGAAATTATAGTGTTGCTCTTCGACGGAGGGGAGTTGTTTGAAAGTTGAAGTAAAAAGGGGTCATTTTGGTGTATGAAAAAGTGGTGGCCACTTTTAGACAATTTTTCTCAGTACTTTCTTCACTTTTTAATATAATATTCTTTGTTATTTATCATTTGTTCAACAAATAATATTAATCTTTGATTCGACAACAATTGTTTAAATGTTTATCTCAGTAATTTTGTTTATGCGAAATTTTCTTCAAAATATTCATTGTGGAAAGTTCAATGCTGATTTAATTAAATTCCAAGAAATTTGGATGGAAAACTTTCACTTAATTATGGTAGAAATTTATATTTGATAACCAATTGTTCGGATAGAAATGTGCGTCCGATATTTTTCATTCTTATACTTTTATAGGCGTGCATATTTATGCGCGTTTTTATCATGTCAATTGTTGTACTTGAACGTGAATAGTACAAATGTCAGTACCGGAAATCTCACATAAAATACCGCGTCTTCTGTAACGTCAATTTCTGGTTGCTCAAAGTATCACTCCCTCATTGTTTAAATCTCGTTCAAATCGATCACGGTACATAATTTAAATAATCTTTGCAATTTGAAAATCACAATCTTAGCGTTGATTTGCATAGTAAAACAATTGATATTTAATCAAACTTTCATTTTCATTAATAAATAAACAAAATTTGAACAAATCAACCTTTTTGATAGTGCTTTGGAATTCGAACAAATTTTTAGAAGTGTTTTTTATTAGAGTTTCAATTTTTTTTTGTTCAAAAATAATTATAAAGCCAAGAAGTTGTCTCTAATGATCAGATTTTTACCAATTTTTTTAAATACCTGTTATGCATTTTGTAAAATTTGTATGCAAAGGAATTTAAATTGGGACAGTTTCTGCGTGAAATTATATAAACTAGGGCAGTTTCTCTTGGAAGTCGATATACGTACTCAACATATCCATTCTCTCCGATGTTGTAAATGCCAAGTGAACAATCAAGCATACGAGCAAACTTACTGCTCTGCGTTAACTTGATTTCAATTCGCAATTTCTAATCACGACTCATAAATATTCAAACTGTATGCATTTTTCATACACTTGTACTTACTCGCCAACATTTCGTTCTTTCATTTTATCACGAGTTTGTGTTCATTTTTTTTTAATTTCTGAAAACTGAATGTCAAAAATGAATTTTGAAGTTTGATGGCATTTTTCAAACAAAATTTTGTTCCTTTGAAATTTGCAAAATTCATCGTTTGTTTTTTGAATAATATTTTGTTACTGTTATCACCTTTCATAATCAATGAAAAATGAACAGGAGAAATTGGATGAATGAAAAATGATGAATTTTTACGGTTCGACTGGTGATCGTCGTATATACAGAAAAACGCTCAATCACGCAAAGTTACAACGTTGGATATAGCGTGCGCATAGCGACGCTTGCAGTGAATGTCAAAAATGTGTGCCTTTCTTTGAAAACAGAATTACTCAAATATTTATCGCGAAACTTTTCACGTGAAAACATTTTTACCAGCTAATTAAAAACATTTCACTATACGAACAAAAACATTGATTAGAAAACTGTACTTTTGTACTGTTATTTAGGGGCAATTATTTGGGCTATATTTGTAAAAGCGCAATTATATAAGAATTCTGAACATGTACTCATTTTTGGGGGAGAAACATTTTCTGAAGGAATGCACAATTTCTTATTTGTTTTTAATTTGTTTTTCAAGCTGTCATCGGAGATTGATTAAACTTTTTGAATTCCAATCGAACTGCAATAAAAATCCAAGCAGTGGTGAAAAACGCAACCTAATTCGCACACAAATATTTGAACCAAAACTAAATGGCTCGAAACAAAACGTCTCTGAACCACATCTCTTTTTCTTCTGTCCTAAAAAAAGATTATCCCTCTTTCCCACGCAATTAATATTTCTCTATGCACAACTAAAGTTTTGTCCCAACTGCGAATTTTTTTTTCCCGTGGATAATTTCAGGTTTGCTAAATTGCTAGTATTCTTGAAAACAATTAACGTTTGTTCCCTCTTTCGGTATAATAAGTATTATACAATTACATAAACAATTGTGAAAACTAGCGATTCGATATCAGTAAAAGCAAATTTTAACAAAATATTCAAAACCGGATTTTAAAATCATAAAAATAAGTGTTGAAATGTTTAAAATTAAAATACATCTAGATATATATGATTCGTAACCTATTTTGAAAATAATAAATATATGATCTGTTTCAAGATAGGATATAAATGATTGAAATAAAAGTGGAGAATTTATAAAAATGGTTGTATCGTCTTTACTATAGGGACTGAAAAATAATGAACAATGGTCAGAGAAGAGGGAATCAAGTCAGCGGAGAGTAAACGCGATATTGTATTATCAAGTGTCGCTCGGAGGCGAAAGACAAGCGTGTTTGGATCTCGAAGATGGTGGAAGGGTGGTTGCTGGTCTACTCGGAGTCATCAGGAGGCCTATCTTAGAAAACTCTACTCGAAAAACTATCCGACCCTGGGCGTGAACTTGGCCGAGGACTTGTCCCTGAGTGGTGAAAATAATGTCAACGTGCCATCTCTGTGGGATCCAGTTGTATTCGAGATGTCCTCCTCGCACAAACAAACCAACGTCCAACTGCAAAACAGAAAAGATCCCGTTAACAGTAACGTGGTACTTTTCACACCCTGCACGAGTCCGACGGAAAAGTGCGTGGACTTCTTGAACCGCAGCAGCGAGGAATCCAGTGGCGACTGCTCGCGGCATCTCACTGATCATGTTCTAGAAGAAACAGATGCTTGGCGAGTCACCGAACAGAACCTCGACAGCTTATTGCAAAGATGCAATTGTGCCGAGTGAGTAGTTCGCAGCTTCTAAAAATCTATTTCTTACCTCCTATAAAAAAAGAATAAAACAAAATAATATAACGATCCTATCATTGTGAGAATAAAATTGTCGTTATTAGTATCAGGACTTGTAATTGCAAACTATTAAATAAGAAGATAAACATTTTTATAGTCGGATAAATTTTACGGTTGGATCGAGGGAAAAAATAATGGTTTTAGAAAAATCTTATTTTGTAATGCTCTTTTATTTTGGTTGTTCCTTTTTCAGGAAAGGAAGAAATTGGTTGTCTTTTTGGAGAGTAAATAGCGCTTTGTAATTAGTAATATCCGCCGAAACGAATTCCGTATGTTTCTGCGGAATGCGAGTTCAGAGGGGAAAAAATGGCAAAAAAATGTGCCCAACATTTTTTGATTGTCCATTAAAGTTATTATATTCAGGTTACGCCGGTACCCTCTAGGCCTTCTAATGAGTTTGGTCAGCGTTTAGCTTCATTCTTGATCCGCGCAGGCCGAATATTACGATTTAATTTGATGTTACCTACGTCTTCGTTTCGCCCTTCTCTCCTGCTCATTTTCTTCCAACCTGAACGGTATTCTTATGGTACTGCTGAGAACTTAAAATACGGCCGTTTCAATTTTACATACGGTCTCTCTTTCATTTCTCGATTTTACAACCAGATGAAACGAAATTTTTTTGCAATGAAAAGTTGTACTTATTTTTAATTATTTTCTTATGTTTATTATATTTTTTTAAATCATGTTTCAGGTTTTGTGATTAAAAAAATCACAGTCCTTCAAAAATAAAAGAAATATTTGAAAAATGAAAAATTGTGGAAAAAAGTTAATCAAAAGTCAGGAAAAGTGTTTGAACAATTTTTGTTCGGGTACAAAAACAGTACTTCCAGCGTGATTATAATTTTTCTCTATTGTTACTTATTTATCATTCCCAACCATTCATCAGTTTTTTTTTTTTTTTTTTTTTTTTTTGTTTTTTTTTATTATTTTTGTTTTTTTTTTTTTAATTTTTTTTTTTTTTTTTTTTTTTTTTTTTTTTTTTTTTTTGCAAAACACTGTGGGGAATAACTTTTTTGTCATTTATTTCCTATTTGATAATAACTTTTAATTTTTCATCGACAAAAGTTTTGTATTTTATTTTATTTCACAATGGAAAACCTTTTTCAATTCAAGTTTAAAAAATCAAAACAAAAATGACAAATGCTGACAATTGTTTTATAAAAAAATTGCACGTAACTTTTTGTTTGATTAAACATTATCAAAATTATTGAAAACTGGAATGCAATGATTGATTTTGTGCCCGTCATTTTGATACATATGTCACGGTTCTTTGTTTAGCTATAAGTACAAATTATTGGAATTGTAAGGGCGTGGTAATGATAAATTGATCTTTTGAACTGATTAACAAAAACAGGGGCTGTCGGTTGGATTCGCCATATCATATTGATCCAAATATCGGAAAACCACAAACCATATCTGTTTCTTTTTTTTTGCAAATTATAACATCATAAGTGTTATTTTAAATAATATGATATTTAATTATTAATTGTTGCTAAAAAAAAGTATATACAAATTAAAAATGCAAAAATTCGTAATAAATATTAACACAAGCTTCAAAATTACGTTTTTTTTATATATTTGATAATTGTCAGGTTGTCAATTTTCAGGAAAGAGTACAAAACTTGTCGCTGCGGCGAAAATCAGTACCGACGTGCAGTCAAGGTTCGAAGGCCATCAGCTCAAGAATCGAGTTTGCCGATGGTAAGCAGAATGGCTGGTGCGAATTTAGCTGCCAGTTCTCGGGAATCTTTCGAGAATGCCGTACTTTTGAAGTCCGCGATGGTGCAGGATTCGCTGGCTCAGCCAAAACACCATCAGCAGAGACACTCGCAAAGCGACGACGATAGTGGTTGTGCTTTGGAAGAGTATTCGTGGGTGCCACCTGGACTTAGACCTGATCAGGTATTAAGTATGAAAGAATTCGTTGAAAACATTTGAACTTCAAAATATTTTAGTTCACTCATTATTTGTCATATTTTATTTGATCAATATATCTTTATTAAATCGAATGTTAATTTTGTAGGTCCACTTATATTTTAGTAGTTTGCCAGAAAACAAGATACCATACGTAGGGAGTATAGGTGAGAAAGAAAGAATTAAGCAGCTCCTGCAGCAGCTACCGCCGCATGACAATGAAGCTCAATACTGCACCGGGCTGTCAGAGGAAGAGATAAGAGAGCTGAGAGTATTTTCCGGGCAGCGAAAGAAGGAAGCCCGTGGACGGGGTCAGGCAACTCAGGTAGTAAATCTTGAAAAAATGTTCAATATCCGACTTGGGATGTTTTCATCAGAAGCCTGTAATTGAAGCGAGATAAACTCTGAGACTGATGGTAACTTTCAGGTGCAACGCACTCAAGAAGGCACCTGCAGAGAATGCACTGGACCAGTGACCGTGGGGGAAATAGCAATCAACGCGAGCAAAGCCGGATCGTCCGCTCTGTGGCACCCGGCTTGCTTCATCTGCTGCGTCTGTCAGCAGTTGTTGGTCGATCTCGTCTACTTCTGGAGGGACGGCAAACTTTATTGCGGTCGCCACCATGCGGAAACGCTCAAGCCCAGGTGTTGCGCCTGTGACGAAATCATCCTGGCTGACGAGTGCACCGAGGCTGAGGGCAGAGCTTGGCACATGCGACATTTCGCCTGTTTGCAGTGCAGCCGACAGGTACGCACCTGGCTGCTATGAAAAAATTGTTAGAATCCGATGGGAAGGATAAAAAGAAATAATTACTAGTAAAAATCTAACAGTTGCAGTTCAAGACTAACATATTATTGAAGCTTTATCTGATGAGATGTTTCATTGCAGCTTGGAGGCCAAAGATACGTGATGCGAGAGAGCAGGCCATACTGTTTGCAATGTTTCGATTCGCTGTTCGCCGAGTATTGCGATAGCTGCGGTGAACCCATAGGCGTGGATCAAGGTCAGATGTCTCACGAAGGCCAAAATTGGCACGCAACGGAAAATTGCTTCTGTTGCAATGCCTGTGGTACTTCTCTACTGGGACGTCCGTTCTTGCCCAGAAGAGGGGCTATTTACTGTAGCATAACTTGCAGCAAAAGAAAACCCTATCCGGCCAACGTTTCAGGAAATTCGAAATCGTCGTCGACTTTTTCTAGGTGCAGTTTTTCAACGCATGCATGTTATATTCGATTGGTTGTTATTGTTATGTAATATAATTTGAATTTGATTTTAATTAGTGCGACTTATTTTTGGACAGATTTAAAACGAGCGATTCAAGTTCGATGACTCCAAGACACTCGCCTCGTCTTTCAACAATGCTATACCAACTGTCAATTTCCTCAACGACTTCAACACAAGCGGAAATATCAGACTTTTCAAACAAAATTACTTCTCCGTCAACTGCACCGACTGATACAAGTGATAGAGTTCAGTTGGAGAAGAATATCCAGAGGCTCCTACAAGAACAGGATTCGAAGAACGAATCTTCAGTGGATCTAGAAAAGTTGGTTCCATGCAATAAGTTTGTCACATTTTATTCGTGATTGAAATAATTTTTTTATGTTTGAATAATTGTCATGGCTAATGTTTGATCTTAATTTTTAGATTATCCATTAAGAAGCCAGCAAGAGACAGAGAGCCTCTGCAGTGTATCGAAAATTGTTCTCCCACGGAGACTCCAAACGGTTCAAAAAAAAGTGAACCTTCGCCAATAGAGATAGAAACTGTAGAACCTACAACTGAAACAACTGTTCTAGACTCACCAAGCTTGCCGTCGTCTTCGCCGTCGTCCAACAAACATACCGTCAGTGATAGAAATCATCCGGTTGCTCCATCTCGGAAAGTTAGGTTTCAGAATGACAAACCTATTCCTACATTTGAGAAGAGAAATACGGACTATTCTCCTTTCACAACAACGAAAAAGTGTTCGGTACAGACTGAAGACATCGGCAGCACATCTTGGGGTAGGACAAGCAAATAAAAAAAATATTATAGTTTTTTAAAAACAATTTTTGTATTCAAATAACAATAAAAATAACGTTTTTAATGTCCTGGTTTGCAGCTGAGATAGGACATTTTAGGAAACGAGCGGATGATGAAGTAAGTTGTTGTTCAACTTGTAGCACATCTAGCAGTTCAGACGAAACGACAGCCTACACTTTGCCACCTCGCAGGGCCTACGGCGGAGTTAGGATATCGTACGTGCCAAACGACGTTGTAGCGTGTGCCCGACGACGGGGATTGTCTTCATCTTCCCAAAACCAAAAAGATTCTGATAAATGTGTCGTTTCGTAATTATTTATACGATCTACAGTTGAAAAACTAGAAAGCCCATTAATCCTCGAATAATGATGTACAAATTTTGTTGTAATTTAATAAATTTTCTACTTTATCATATCAATCAATTTGTAAATCCAATCTCACCCAACAAAGATGATCCCATTAGAATAGTTTAAAAACTTTCCACATAAAAATCTTTCTTTTCGCAACACATATTTAATCGGTTGTGATAAATTTAGTCGTTTTAATTTTAATCGAAATTTATTATTTCTGTTATACGATTTTTATATGTTTGTAAATGTTTCAATGATACTGATATCGGCCTATTTTGTAACATTCGCTGACCTGCGTTTCACCCTTTCGTTAGATAAACAGTTCATTGCTTCACATACCATGCAACTGGAAGCAACGTTTCCTTCTCTCGACAGTTAAAACGTGTTTTTCTATAGTCTTTTTATTTTTGATCGACAATAAAACGTGCTTTAATGTAAGATAGGAAAAATAAAAAAGTCCCATTAAAGAAAGATGATTATTCATTCAGGCAAATTACAGTGTTTAAAGTTCTTAACGATGATCAAAGCTAAAGGAACGAGACATTTTTCGGCAAGTATCAGTTTGAATAAAACTAAAAAAAAAAAAATATTTTTAAATAAAAATTAAAAATTAAAAAAAAAAAGTAATTCCCATTAGAACAATCCGTATAATATA
Source organism: Trissolcus brochymenae (assembly GCA_030523145.1). Lineage (NCBI taxonomy): Eukaryota > Metazoa > Arthropoda > Insecta > Hymenoptera > Scelionidae > Trissolcus > Trissolcus brochymenae. The sequence continues at coordinate 11,477 of JAQQRF010000839.1, read as the reverse complement.
TATCATACAGATTTTTCTATTAGGGATTCATCGCAATATCAAGTTAAAAAAATAAATTGTCATATCTCCGATCTTTTGATTTTTGTATATGATTTCACGTTTGCATAATTTAATATTTGCATAATCGTTCTCTTTGTCCGCAGAATTTGAAAGGTAAAATAATAGCAATCCGTCGTGAAGACCAATCAGTATGGGAAAGACGTGCTCCTCTGGCCCCGTCAAACGTGCGTCGTCTAATAAGACACGGCGTAAAAGTGATCGTCCAGCCGAGCAACCGCAGAGCATACTCAGCAAAATCTTATTTAGCAGCCGGTGCCTTGCTACAGGAGGACATAAGTTCAGCCTCGGTTATTTTCGGTGTCAAACAAGTACCCATCGAAGAACTCATACCGAACAAAACTTATTGCTTCTTTTCGCATACAATTAAAGCCCAAGAGAGCAACATGTCCCTTCTGGACTCAATTCTTGAAAAGAACATACGTCTGTTGGATTATGAAAAATTAACTGACGATAATGGCCAAAGGGTCGTCGCTTTTGGAAAGTATGCTGGCGTTGCTGGCATGGTCAATATTTTACACGGCTTGGGTCTGAGATTGTTAGCTTTGGGTCACCATACTCCTTTCATGGTAATCAAAGTTTATAATTAAAAAAACATCACACAAAATTGAAATCATAAAACAATTTATTTACCTTTTTTTAAATATTTTTACTTCTTTGGTTTCAAATTATATTATTAATACATTTTTATTTGTAGCATATCGGTCCAGCCCACAATTACCGAAATTCTGCAATGGCACGTCAAGCAATTCGTGACGCTGGTTATGAAATTGCACTAGGTGAATTGCCAAAGTCGATTGGTCCTTTGACATTTGTCTTCACTGGAAGTGGTAACGTGAGTCAGGGCGGACAGGAGATGTTCCAAGAATTACCGCACGAGTACGTTCCACCGGAGATGTTAAGAAAAGTTGCAGAACACGGGGGTGAGGTTTCGCTTTTGGATCTTGGTGTTGATTTTGGAGGACGTGATCAGATAATGTTAGATTATGTTTTTGGTATAGATACGAACAAGATCTACGCTTGTGAAGTTCGAAGAAGGCACCACCTGGAGAGGAAGGACGGCGGTGGGTACGACTCCGAGGAATACGATCATCATCCGGAAAGGTACATCTCAACGTTCAGCAAAAACATCGCTCCATTTGCATCGGTGATTGTGAACGGAATCTACTGGGCCGTTGACTCGCCAAAATTGTTAACAATTCCTGATGCTAAGAATCTACTCAGACCTGCTCATACGCCTTGGTTGCCGATCAGTGTTGGGGCACCTGGGTTGCCTCACAGGATGTTAGCCATTTGTGATATCTCTGCTGACCCTGGTGGAAGTATAGAGTAAGAGAAAAATTAAATGAAGTTAACAATTAAATTCGGATAACAAAAGATATATACATAGATATGCATTAATAATTTGAATGAAACAGGTTCATGAACGAGTGCACCACCATTGACACTCCCTTCTGTCTCTATGATGCTGATCGTAACAAGGATACAAAATCCTTCAAGGGACCAGGAATCTTAGTCTGCTCGATAGACAATATGCCGACCCAACTCCCTCGCGAAGCCACCGACTTCTTTGGGGATCTTTTGTATCCCTACGCCTTGGACATCATCCAGTCTGACGCCAAGAAACTTTTAGAGGATCACAACTTTAGTCCGGCTGTTCATGGAGCCTTCATTGCTTCCAATGGCCGTCTGACGCCTAACTTCGAGTACATCCATGAGTTGCGTATGCTCAATCAGAAAAGTAGACATAAGGCTGATAATGGTATTACGCCAATGAAAAAGGTAATTTATAATGAAAAGTTTTGACAAAATATTTATATTTTGTTTTAATTAATATTTTTCTATTAAAAAAAATAATGATTGATTTCACTATTTAGGTCGCTGTAATAGGTGCAGGTCATGTATCATCACCCTTGGTTGAATATTTATACCGAGACGAAGGGATTCACATAATGATCGCGTCGCAATTGAAAGAAGACGCGGACGTCTTGGCAAATAAGTATCCCGGCGTTGAGCCAATGTCGCTGAATGTATTGGAGAATCCTGAGACGTTGCGTGAGATCGTTAACGAGGCTGACGTTGTCGTTTCGCTGGTTCCCTATGCTTTGCATCACGTAATTGCGAAAACTTGTATCGAAGCCAAGACCCACTTGGTCACTACGAGCTATCTGAATCCGGAAGTCAAGTCCCTTGATGAAGAGTGAGACCCTGTTTAACAATTCAGAATAATTCATGTGATAATAATTTCGTTGATTTCATTTTATCAACTAAATTGAATTTCATTTTGTAGAGCTAAAGCCGCAAACGTGACGATTCTTAATGAAGTAGGCCTGGATCCAGGAATTGATCACCTCCTGGCACTTGAATGTTTCGAGGACGTCAGACAGGCGGGTGGGAAAATCGAATCATTTGTCTCCTGGTGCGGTGGATTGCCAGCTCCTGAATGTTCCTACAATCCACTTCGTTATAAATTTAGCTGGTCGCCGCGGTCGTCTTTGTTGGTCACGCTCTCTTCGGCTAAATATTTCAGGGAGGGCCAGGTAAACGAATTTACTTTTCGTCTATTAATAACGATTCGTTCATTCAACATCCAACCCCTAACTCTGATTCTTTTTATAGAACGTTATTAACAATTGATTATTTAATTGGTTTCTATTTTCTGTTTTTAATACAAAAGATTGTAGAAATTTCTGGAGGAAGCGATTTGATGTCATCTGTGCAAAATCTGGAATTCTTGCCTGGATTCGCACTCGAGGGCTTTCCCAACAGAGACAGCACCCTTTACAAGGAACTGTACGGAATTCACAACGCAAACACCGTTTTCCGAGGGACACTGCGATTCAAAGGATTCTCGGACACCCTGCAGGCCCTCCAATTGCTTGGACTGATCGATCCCAATTCACATCCAATTTTACATCCGAGTGGGCCGGATCTAACATGGGTAATTTTTTTTGTTTTTTACATTAAGGATGTGCAAAATGTTGAAATTCAATTGGTATTGATATTTTTTCAGAGAGATTTGATTTGCAACCTTCTCGGATTGGCGAACGATAATATATTTTATGAGAACTTGAAACGCAAACTCGTGGAAAGAGTCAATTCAGAAGAGCGGGTTCAGGCGGTGGAGGAATTAGGTCTTCTGGATGAGGAACTTGTGTTGAAATTGAACAGCCCTCTCGACACCTTGTGTTACCACTTGTCGAAGAAACTGCAGTACCAGAAACACGAGAGGGATCTTGTAATTTTGAGACATGAAATAGGAATACAATGGCCGGATCATAAAAGAGAACAACGGAGCATTAATATGGTCGTTTACGGCGATCCCAAAGGACACTCGGCCATGGCCAGATCTGTCGGTTTTCCAGCAGCGATAGCTGTTAAAATGCTGTTAGATGGTAGGCATACAAATGAACTGATTAATTTAGTTGAACAGTTTTGAAAGTAATTGCTATAGAAGAAATGAAAAAAAGTAAAACTGATACTAAGTTTGTAACTAGTCCTGTGCATTGTCATTGTATTTGCGCATATACCTGTGTAATGATAACATTGAGCGCACAAGTACAACTTCATCCAAGTTGCTGATATGTTTTCACGTTCAAGCTTATCATGGCGTGACCAACTATCGTTAATTTTCATCTAGTTTACACTTACGTCCGACACCTTGAAAGTATTGGTTTACAGATTTGAAACTATGTAAGGTCAGGTTGTCTGGAAAACTTTTGAAGCAACCTCCTTTCAAAGGAGTATTTTATCATTTGAAATTTCTAAGATTATATCACCGAGACATTAAAGTAAATGGAAATATTTATATTTCAGGTGAAATTCAACAACGAGGTACAATTTTGCCATTCACGCCGGATATTTATCGTCCAATTTTAAGTCGACTGAGGAACGAAGGGCTGGAACCATTCGAGATCTCCAAAACTTTATAATACTCTCATATTGATTTGTTTAAAATGTTTATTTAACCATTCCCAGTTCTCTTTTTTTTTAGTTTACAAAGTTTTCTTTCATTTTCTGTTCAATTTTTTTCCTGTAAGGATTTTAAAAACATTGCTCATAAATACACTCTATATCTCGTTAACGAGAGCAAACGCGACATTATAAATAAGCAGGATCTCCATAGAAATGATCATTTCATTTGAAACAACTAAGATTAAGTCCAAGATGAATATAAAGTTACACTCATCTTAAGTTATAGCTCGATTCATATCGTTGATATAGAGTCAAACGGAACCATTTCGTGTTTTTTTTCTTTTTTTATTTGTCGTATTTGTACTCTAATATTGGAAATACACAAGAATTCGGTGTGGTAATTTTTGTTTGCGAAAAACATTCTATAAATGATTGATTGCGAAAACCTATCAAAATATCCATTTTCGGATTAGTTAGTGTATAGTTAATGACTCACATTAAAAGTTCTAAATTGTGATTATTACATGTACCTTCCTTTACTCAGCAGCACGTATTAGTTCGGAGGAGAATGTCAAACGAAACGATAAACATCTATTTTGAAATTTATTCGTTTCGAATCAGCAGGGAAACAGAATTGACGTAGTTTTGCTCTGCGGCAGTCAAATTTTACCAACAGATTTTGTTAATATAGTATATCCATTAAAAAATCGTATACTTTAAGAAGTTTCTTTTGTATAAAATATAGTTATATACCAATAAACTGAAAAAAAAATGCACAAAATTTCATTGAATTCAATGTAAAAACGATGTCATGCAATTCAACGAACTATTACATGAAAAATGTAAAAAGTTCGTTCGACACGTAAAAACAGACATGTCATACATTCGGTTACTCGTTCGGTTACGAAGTAAAAAAAAACTTAACTTTCTCGTTTTAACATGAATTTTGTACGATTACATTAGGGTACATATTTTTCATGTTGAATTCAACGTAAAAAGCCATATCATTTTACATATTTTTGTCAGTGCAAGACGATTGTGATTTTAAATGAAAATATTTGTTCTTAAAATAAAGAAACGACGTTGAACAAACTGTGTAACTCAAACCAAAGAAAGTTTTTTGTAACAATGTGTTTGTTTAAATCTATAAAATTATTCAACAAATATCATAAAATACGTGCCAAACTATTTATTCAAGCTATCTCGGATCTTGAAACGACGCTTTTTTACAATCTAGATGACTTTCTGAATAAAAAACGTTTTTTTTAACTTTAGTCTAGCACATATGACTAGCTCAATTGGAATACTAACAGTTTTTTTTTTTTTTTTTTCAATCACACTACTGATAGTGATAGTCAAATATTTTATCTTACAACTGATATCTCAGCCTATACACGAAACAATGAAACAGGCAGTTCCTCGTCTAATACAATTGTTTGCTCGGCGTGTCCGCAATTTTGTTGTTTAATTTACGTAAAATGTGTGCAAATTTCATGTCAGCATGTTAGCCGAAAAATAATTTAATCAAAATGAGTGCAAACTTAACGCTTGGAACGTTATCTTAAATTTGACCTTATGTCTACGTAGTAAAAAATGTTAGATCTCATTAAAATTGATGAACAAAAATGAACGCCTATGCAAATATTGATGTTACGGTGAAGTTTTGTCATTTTTTTTACTTGCGTACAATGTTCGCATTTATTTCGATTAGATTTTGTCTCTGCAGACACGCGTCAGGATTGTTTTCGTGATATAAATATATTCGAATTGATATATATATATATATAAATGATCGTAGAAATTCGGTCTAGAAAAATCATACCGTGATTGAAATCTTAGTACTTAATATCACGAAAAGCATTTCAGAACTATTTTTTAATGACTTAATTTTCATCGTGGATCTGTTTTTTTTCTGATTGCACAACCTACCTACTAGTGCTAATTTCGCATAACATTCTTAAAAATGTTTTTTTTTGTTTTTACTCTCAATGTATTATTTGTAAGTTATCGATTCGAAATTCATAATATATCTATATTTGAAATATTTATACCCTATTTAATACTTGACTAGTTTTTCTTTTGATTTCGGCCCCCAATCATTCACGCACATTTTGTTTGTACATGTACATAATGACTTATCGTAAAGCAAGCAGGTATAACAAAATTTGACCATTCTAACAATCTAACAACTCATCATCAACAGTATATCTAACAATTGTATAACATTTTCATGAGATTTGATATTCACGTGTTTTTTTTTATATATTTTATTTTTCGTAAATTGACTTTTTCATATTTTCTTTGGTTTATAGAAAAATTTTCTGGCGCTATATCAGCTGGTGAAGATTTTCTCGCGTGGAAATAACGTGTCGTGATTGACTCAGCAGTTTATTAGTTTATTTATAATAATTCGTAAACAAGATCCAGTCGGCCCTTAAGTAACGATTTTTTTTTCTTCATTATATCTTGCGAAAGAATTATAATTGATTCAACAACAACAACTTATAATTATCAGGACGCTCTTTTATAGCGCATCCCGATAAGAATGACATAAATATGCGGTCATTTTGATATAAGACCTTGAGCTTTCGCGGTGTGGCAAGTTGAGAACATATATAACAACGGAGCTTGTGGTTTTCTCTATCTGATTGAGCGAGAGTGCACGCCGAGGCAGACTTCGGTTCCTGAGCCTACGTAGTCCGTGTAATCAATGAGGCCGACATTTTACGAAAACGTTAATAACGAGTAGCCAGGTGGTGATGGTGTCGATGAGACTGACTGAGATTTTGAACGCTCGCCCTCGCTTGATGGAGATCAGAGGGCACCGTCGAACATCGCTAACGATCGTGTGATCACCTCGTCCTTTCAAAATCAATCGTACATTAATGTTCAATTCAACTTAACGAACCTTAACCTTTTTAACTTCTTTTTTTCTCATGCCCTTGTCTAGCATTATGACTCTCATTATCTCTTTTTTTTATAACGAAACTTTCTTGCACAATTTTTTTTCTTTTTCATTTACTATTTGATAACGTGAATTGTATCATATTTATGACACTGAATATGAATTTTAATAATTTATTCATCTTGTAATATCAATTGAATTCATTTATAAGAATAATCTAAAACGTTTCTGTAACGAAACGAGTAAAATTGTCTTAATACTAGACACTTAAAAGTCTTATTAAGATAATGATCAAAACTTTTAATGGGTCAGTATACATTGTAGAAGCATGAAACAAACGGTGGGATTTTGCTTATTGGATTGCCAAAAGAATAATAAAAATTGTACAATTATATACTTGGAAGTAATTTTGCCAAAAATAGTAAAACCAAAAATATGAAAATCGATTGTTACAAAATTGTACTCTATACTGTATCATTAATTTAAATAAAAGTGTATTAAAATTTTGTTCTTATGTGTGAGTGGAATTTATTATTTCAATTGTAACATTTTAAATTGAAACAAACTTTTTAAATTAGGACATTATAGTATCTCATTTCAAGACTTTTTTTCAGAAGTGACTTTAAGAAAGCATATATACTGAAGTGTCGTAGCTCAAGTCACTTGTTATTGCAGCAGAGATGCGAAAAATTAGATATGAACCGAAGGGTAATAAAGTTGATTCTTACTTTAAGACAACTTTCCATGAATTCTTCTATTGTGACTACCCCATCTTTATTCAGATCCAGCTTGGTGAAAACTCGATCAAGTTGGTCTTTGGCTTTCCTCTCCTCGTCGGCTTGGTGTTTCCGACCCATCAATTCATGCACGGCGTTCACCACCTCACCTAATTCACCCTTTGTGATGCAACCGTCCCCGTTAATATCGTAAAGTTTGAATGTCCACCTTAGTTTCTCATAGATGCTGCCCCGCAGGAGAGTCGATAGAGTTATCAGAAGATCCTGCCAAAATAGTTGGTCCAAAAATGTTAGCAAGAATTAAACTTGATAAAATGAGTATTAAAATTGTTTTCAATTCAAATAATTTGAAAACTGCAAATTCGCTAAGAACTCTAAGGTACCATTTGTTTCAAATTGAATGTTATTCAATTTCAACAATTAAATTAGCATGCAAATTATATTCTAAGTCACTCAGTAAGAATAATTTTTTAATCTTGTAAAAAAACAAAGTGTGTCAATACTGATTGTACCTATTATTATGCAATAACTCAGAACGAAAAACACATATCACGGTTTTTCTAAAGTGACATCTTTTTGTCAAAAAAATTGACAGTCAAGTTACTAACAAATGAACAATTGTTACTAACAATTTGTCTCTCTGATCTAATGAAAATATTTATCTGCAAAACTTGCAAACACTATGGATCTACTAGAATACTATATCAAAGTTTTCTGAAACAAAAAAAACTATGGAAAGTTTTGAAAGAGATGAGGAAAGAAAAACTTGTATACTGTTGAACTTTTTCAGGGGAGGCTCACTTTCAACATCGATTCGAGACATTCTTACACTTCCGACGACAATTCGAGGCATCACATAAAAAACAGGGGTCGCTAATTTTTATTCCCAATTTAAAACCACGTCTCCAATAAGAATCAAACGAATTGTTTCAAACAATTTACCCGAAAATTGATTTGTCCGCTGCAGTTGACATCAAATGCTTTGAATACATAATGAGCGTAGGGACTGGAATCTGAAAAAAGTAATTAATTATTTTTAATTAACCAGCCAATCTGAAAGTTGTTCAATTAAACGTTGAACAGAAATTGTTGTTACTTGTATTTGCCATAGATTATTACATAACTTTTTAACAAATAAAGATTGCAATAAAAATGAATTCATTCATTTTTAAAATGACTTATTGAAACTAACTTTAAAAAAAAAAAGAATGATAAATTGTGATCAACTGTGACTTACTGCCGTGAGGGAAGAATTTAGCGTAGATGTCCTTGAACGAGTCCTCATGTACAACTCCTTCTGGACACTCCTGCAAGAAGGGCGGAATGATTTTTATCAAACTGGGCGAACGATCGAAGCGACTTAATTATACAGGTGGACTTAAATTATTCACCTGCTTGAAACCACGATACATAACACGAATTTCTTGTCGCGAGAACTTGGTTTGCCTCAGCAGTTCTTCTATCGCGACAGGCCGTGTGGTTTGTTGACGGACTCTTGAATTTTCGAATTCAAACAACGCCTCCTCTGGTCCTGGAGAATCTGGAGGTGTTGCCATGATTCACGATGCCTGCAGACTTTTTTGAACTTCATCCAAGTTTAATATAAAGATCTGATATTCTACCCACGTTTCATATCTAAACAATTAAATTAGATGAAAGAATTACCAAAAGATTCAATTGAATTTCATTTTTTTTTTTCAAATTAACGAAATATTCAATCTCGTTTCATTTTCTTTTTCGTTGCTTTCAAGTTTTAGTTTCCATTTGTAGTTAGTTTAATAGAAAGAAAGTTAATATTTTGTCGTGTTTTAGAAGCATGAAATTGTCCAACCAATTATTTTGAGATTGAATTTAGCTACAATTTAAACTTCGAACATTTTGTCCACACATTTTAATTAGTTGCTGTCTTTTTTGTCACGACCATTGTCTGACCGGAGAGAGATTTTACAAGAAGGTACTTTTGCTTTATTGACGGAATTGTTGTTTCTAAAATGGGCTACTGTGCAAGTGCGGTTTCTGCAACAAAACTCTAAAGACGAGATAAAAGAAATTAATTAAGACAAGTGGCAATTTCTTAAGAATGGATTTCGACTCCTTTTTAGTGTTGGAGTTAACAACAAAAACAACCGCCAGTTTTGCTCTTAACTTTTTGAGACAGCAATTAATGTTAGCTGACATTTTTCTTTTTTTCAGTCGCATTTTCAAACAATTTTTACTTTTTGTGGAAAATAGAGTTCAATAAAATACATTAATGTGATTTAGAAAGTTAGAAGGTTTCGACAAAAGTTTCTATTATATAAGAAGTTTGGGAATTTATGAACTGTTATTGATTTTGTAATGTAAATTTCCTTATGAATGGGGGAAAAAAATTAAAAAGTTCCATCAAACTTTGCACTTCAATGTTATAGATTCGGTTCGTCGATTCTTGTGCAAATACATAATAAATTATATACGGTTTGACATTTGAAAACTTGTGTTAGAGCAAAAATGAAATTCCTCGAGTACAAAATCCATAATAGTTCACAGCGAAACTTATTTATAAACGTTTATGACGTTTTAACTATGGAACATAAACAAAAATCAATGGTACGATTCGAGTTCAAATTTTTGCTTTGGGAAGAGAACAAAAAGGCGTTGAAGTAAACTTGTGGGAAAAAGATCAAACGGCTGAAAATCATACGGCTCATATCATTTTTTATTTATTTATTTTCTTCTTCTCAAAAGTTATGTTTTTGTATAAAATTTTTTGTTCTTGAAGAAATGTGGTCTCTGTGAGATTTGTATCTTCCAGAGATACAAAATTAAAGTGCTTCTGCCACCGCAAAACATTTTATTGATTTTCAGTAACAATTTGGATGCAGCATTTCAGTTATAATTTCTGGTGCAACGTGGAACTATTCAAGATGTCTTTTTGTAATACTGTATTCACTTCAATGCATAATTGTTGAAGTCGGAGTAATTTCACCAAACAGCTTTACATACTTCGGTTTAACTCGAGGCCGTACATTAGGATATTATTAAAAGTCTCATAATATCGTTTATTAATTGATTTTTCGTTTTGATAAAGATTATATAAATTGCAGCAAAAATTCTTATCAACAAATTTTATATTTATGAAATATAATCCAGCCTTTTAATTTTATCTGATAACTAAAACATACAACATTTCATTTACAAAATTATCATTTATATTGCACATTGAAACTTTTCTTCAATGCCCGCGAGTTTCAATTTTTTTTGTCATTGATTTAATTATACAGTTTTTTATTTTTAATTTGATAAGCCTTAGAATAATTTAAAAATGTATATTTCAAGTGAAGCCTAATTATGAATCTTTCTGGCATTATGCAATACCGTTATGCAAATTATAAATCAATAATTCCAATTTCAATCGTCGAAAAAAAAAAAAAAAAAAAAAAAAAAAGGACAAAAAAAAATTGTAATAAAAAAAAAAAAAAAAATGGGGGAAAAAATATAAGAACAAGAATAAATATTTAAAAAAAAAAAAAAAAAAAAAAAGAAAAAGTTTCGAGCTTAAAATGTTGCACACTAAGCTACAATTTATGCACATAATAGTCATCAAATTTCTCGTTTCAGTGAAGATTAAAATGTTCTTCCAATTTTTTTCATGTCTTCCGACTTCTGAAATTACCTTCTGTATTATTGATTTTGAATAAGACACTCAATATTGAGTTCAACCAAAATTGTTTACTTGGAATTATATCCCCCACTATTCTCTGATTTATTATTCCAACTTTTCATTGACCACTTTTTTTTTTTTTTTTTTTTTTTTTTTTTTTTTTTTTTTTTTTTTTTTTTTTTTTTTTTTTTTTTTTTTTTTTTTTTTTTTTTTTTTTTTTTTT
>JAQQRF010000838.1:0-24550 GCA_030523145.1 Trissolcus brochymenae | reverse complement strand
AAAAAAAAAACAAAAAAAAAAAAAAAAAAGAAAAAAAAAAAAAAAAAAAAAAAAAAAAAAAAAAAAAAAAAAAAAAAAAAAAAAAAAAAAAAAAAAAAAGAAAAATAAATTAAAGTAAAGCTTCCAGAATTTGCGGCACATTAAACTTTCCGGAATATTTGTATTTGTTTTCCAAGGCATCCTATTTCTCTACATATTTCACTTTTTTTTTCATCCTAATTTGAACTTGGACGAAGTTTTTCAAATCGAAGTGTTAATAAACATGACTTATAAATTCGATAACTAACCATACACACTGAACGAACGCAAAAAGTTTGCCGTTAAAATGAACGAGAACATAAAATTTCAATGTTCTATTTACTCTGCGTGAGGAGTTGAAGTTGGAGGAAGCATTTGTATAGTAGCAGAGGCTCGTGAATAGAAACTACCGAGCAGAGGGGAGTTCGCGCGGCTGCAACCGTGAATAGCTAAGTCGTAGAACTTGAGTGTATCAATGAACTTCTGGTTCAACACTGAAATGAATATACGTGTATCGTTCTTCAGCAAATCATTATACGTTTTCACGCAACGTACATAATTACCTTCGTATGAATGACGTACACGTAACCCCTCGATGTGAATATTGTTCCGTAGGAACGTTAGGAGTTTATTATTTAATGAAAAGAAATTAATTTCGATATTGATTTATAAGACAATTTAAGTTGTAACTAAATATCGCGATAAGTATGACTAAGAAATAGTATCAAATTAATCTTAAGATATAGTTTCTTAACACAAAGCCTCTGCATCAACAAGAGCCTCAATCGTTTTTATACAATATATTTTTATGACTTTCCGGAATAAGCCTGCAAAACATCTGGTTGTCGCCGTGTCGACCGGCGACGCATTGGGTCATATTGCTCAAGCGCTTTTTCCGGCAATAAACAAATTCGAACAAAGGCGCCTATACGCATTTTCTCTCTGGAGTGGTCACTCCAGAGACGATTCTTTTTCAGTTTCTGGTGAGGATCCGAACCAGCCACGTCGCACCAATTCTGACATCGATTTTCTAATCGATGCGACTTTTGATGCTGATGACTTCGGTCATATTTTGTATTTGAAAATAATTACAAGTCATATGCGACGTGGTAAAATTTAAATTTCTGAAATTATAAGACGGTTGAGGCTCGCCGTCTTATTTACCATTTAATTAAGTAAATGGTACCTACGCGATGCGAATACGTATTTTTTTGTGTTATAAAGTAGTATAAATTAAATATTAAGAGTACGATAAATCTTGATCAAATAGTGTATTAAAGAGTTTATTTCTTTGTACGCAAATAAAAAATTCTATAAAAGCAATATTCGAACATGTCTATATTCGTCTTCATAGATTTTACAGTGTCTCGTTTTTTTTCATCGATTCAACAAACAAGTTGGAGAAAAATTAATTTTTCAACGACAGAGCGTTCGTATTTCAGGCAAATATTATCAATGTATGCGCGTGCAAAAATATTCAGAGGAGGACCACCGCAGTGCGCTAAGCCATGTTCTAGCGTAGTTGCACATAGTTACGGACTGCGGTGGCATGAAATAATCATCACCGGAGTAATATTTAAAATGGCACAGTCCCGTGTGTAACATCAATCGGAATAACCCAAGACTGCAACTGTTAACAGCAAAGCTCGTACTTATTTACGACTTTGGGTTATTAAACTTTACAGTCCCAACGTGTAATTACTCAATTTAATAGTCGGAGAAATTTTATTAAAAATAATTATCAGACACAAAGGCAGAGCGAAGAATGACCGCCATGACAATAACTTGGAAAATAGTCTTCATTATCATCGCGAGCAATAAATAATGAATGTCGCAAAAGCGGATTTAAGTGCTCGCACAGAATTTTATCGTTTGGTAGCGCACTTTTTATCCGATAAAACAATTACGCCGTCACAACTTCGGCAGATAATAAACATAGTTACTGCTTCGCAACACGGTCGGGATTGAATTTTTCAAGAATCGCCAACAATTTGGCGGACGTTCCCATCGATTGCTACAGGATTTGGCGGAGACCTTGCTCATAAGATCTGTGCCACGATCCTGAAAAAAGATTGCCGTTTCGTGCCATCTTTTATCTTGCCGTTTCCGTTTCCAGAAAGGTGTCGCTGAAAAAGTCAGATTATTTTGTCGAAAAGAAATAAGCGAGATGAAAAATTTATTGAGATTCGCAATCCTTCAAAAGGTTCTCCAACGCTTCAATAGTTACGTAATCCGCGTTAATACTGATGACTTGAACAGGATTCGCAAAACAAAAATCCTACCATACGATTTAATAACAGGATGAATTCCTGTTCTGAATTCTATTTGAATTATCCCGTCTTTGTTGTTGCCTATTTTTGCTATTTATTACCTATTTAAATGAGATTTTTAATCACATACAAATAATTAAACTCGCTGTTATCGGTTACGAGTATGAAAAATGCAAGTAGAAAACAAAACGCAATTACGAGCCAGTGTGGTTGTGCTTGAAATTAGAAATGCTCTTACAACGTTCATATGTGTTGAATTTATATTCTTACTGAATCTCACTTCAGTACTCATTACGAATAAAATCGTAATTAAAAAAAAAAATTGATCGAAATAATTAATTTGAAGTGAAAACGACAGAGACAAAAATTGCTGGAACGTTTTTTTTTTTTTTTCAACCAGATAAACAAAAACTGCGAACAAACACGGTTGGTATTTAAATGATTGACTATCAAAATTTGATCGATCTACTTCAATGAATCATTTTTTACGACGCATCAGAATTTATGCAAATTTCATTTGCGCTCATGTCAATACAATACATTATGGAATTTAGCATCGTTATAGTTTCAGCGCAACACTATCGATTATTGAACGAAAAATCGCACAATTCGCCAGCATAAACTACCTTTGGATACTCCAAGCATACGCAAATGGTATATATTGAGGAGCGCATAATTTCACTACAAAACTTTCACGCGTTTCACTTCAATTATTCAAAAGCTTTGGTATTTGCATTAAATCAAAATAGTTCTAATTGTACAACTATTGAAAAAAAGACAAACATTCAGACGATACGTCGATACCCGTGGAAAGCATACGAAATTCAAATTAGAATTTTGATATCAGATTATAAGAGACCGTGAGCGTATAAAAGCGAATATTTGCGTCCGCACAAATGTTTGACGCAGAAGTACTGGCATATTCTCGATAAAATGCAAATGTCTCCGAGGAAATTGAATTACCATGGCAGATAATAATGTGTGACTGATGGCAGAATCAATAAAATATTTATCAAGACGCAAAAGAGAAGATCCATTTGCGAAGTTGGTAGTCGAGTTATCAGCGTGGGTATAATCATGGTTCACAGGTGGGTACAATTTATGGTGCAGCTTTATATTATGATCAAATGCTGTGTCATTAAAGTCAACCCCTGCAACGCGAAACGCCTAACCGCTTTTGTTGCAAACAGGGAGCGACGTCACGTTGGAATGACTCTAATAATTGTAATAATAATAATTGCTGATGTAAATAAGCGCCGCCCTGCCGTTCCAGGTAAGCCATTCAACCCCGCGTCGATTAATTAAACGGATCAAGAACTCTACAACGATGATGAAAAGTCTCGTTAAATTGGCTAATTGAATGATGCTGTTCGTTTTGAGACAGTTAATGTTTGTGTGACAATGTGGCATACGATTATTGAATCATGCCAAATGAAAGACTGCCAACTGAGATGGAATAACTAGTAATTTGCCATCACCATAATTGTTTTGTAAAAGGGGTGACATTAGAATTTCAATATTATATACCTTAGAGAATTAACATTCAATTAGAAACTTAGCAAATTTCATTTTTTGCGGTATAACCATCACAGTCAGTGAAGGTTTGCGATATATTGAGAATGTACGTGACAGGATAGACAAGCAATCTGAGTTTAAATACCCGAGAGTTCACCTCAGTGAGTAAGTTATGTCGGGCAAGTCTCTTGAGTATTGTCAAACGAGTGTATGTATTACCGCTTTTGTGGTTGTTTCAATATCTCAGGTCAGCGTGACGGTGCAAACAGATTTTTTGTTCCTCAGTTAATTTCAACAGCTTTTGCACATTTAAAAGGCGTATAATGTCATAATCAATTATGTTTAAGCAAAATCGCATGCTGTTAAGGAGAGTTGTAAAAGTTTTATGCGAACTTGTAAACCAAAATAATATAAAATAAACGTTTTCTATGTAAAATGTCGACAACAATTTGCTACGAGGATTTCAAAAATACGAAAGTTAAAACAAAAATAAAAAATGATTCCTAAACGAAGTTTTTACAAAGCTAAGCTTCGGCTAAAAAATGTAACAGTAATACGGCATTTTAACATGACAAAAAAATTGCGTCCTAACAAAGTAAACCGTATGAGGTGAAGTGAACAACAAGCCCTCGGAAAGCTTATCGTTAATTCCGTATTGAAAATCGGGTTTTTCTATGTTGCGCGTAGTGTCGTATAAAAAGGACATAAAAATGTCATCGCACGAGCAAAGAACACATCGATGTATGCAGCATCAGAATTTCAGCCGCGCACAATTCATTGGCGCGTGCAAAATTTATGTTACTTTTCTCAGTTATGTTGAGAGTTTGCAGCACTTACTGCGTTGTAGCGCATATGAAAGTTGACTTGCAATATGAAAGCGTAGGAGCACCTTTTTGTGTTCTACTCTACGTTATAGTTTAACCAAAGTATATCAGGAGGATGCAAACTGCAACTGGCAAATGACACAAAATGTATGCACTAAAAAAAGCGAACGTACAGAACAATAATTATTTAGCGAAAAATTGATACGTCTCGTTTAATTTTATTTCGAAGGACTATAAAATAATTTGCCGATTATTTAATCGATGTAAGATGCGAAAAGATGTAAAGCGCGTGTAATGTAAATTTGTTTGCCCGGCGAGTCATAATTCTTTCAAAGTGCAAGAGGCAAAATGCATTGTGAGTAATACCTCTCTCAAAAAGAAGTGGGCATTTAGTAAGCAGGTGTACATTTTTAAGGACAATTTTTCTAGCGCAAAGATGAAAAGAGGACTGTAGTATCTCGGTGGCATTAATCTGCAAAAAGTCTGAGACAATAAGAACACATTTTTCTGCTCTGAAATATCCTTCCATATTATCATTTAATTTTTTGAGTGAAATTGAAACACCTGTCAGGTTTCGCGTACACTTTTATAAATCACCCAGTACTCGCGCGCGCCAACGTGGACAATCACTATGCACACACTGATGTTTTAAATTAAAAAAAAAACTTTTATCTGATGATTTATTTTTTGGAACTGGCTTCATTTCTAGATAACAATCCACATTTCAATTTACTGGTCAACTGTCAAAACAAGTTGAGCATTTCCAGCTGTACAAGAAATAGAATTTACATGAGCAAATAAGTTTGTTGGGCAAGTGGAAATCGAGATCAACTAAGGTATTTGCGCGTGTATCTCTTGTACAGCTAATAATCAAGACCGACTGATTAAAGTCAACGCCGATACGCGTTTGAGGTTATCAACTAGGTTTCAGAGATTGCTTCCAATTATCCCCTTCATCGACTTAGTTGGACTTGAGTCGGTCTCTGTTCTAACCTTTTCTCGGACAGTTTGGACTAACTATCGTTGTAAACATATACCAAGTTAGATGGTTCGTGATTGTCCGATACAGTTGTACTGATAGAACTTTCGGTAGAACTGATTTTCAATATTGCCTCTCCTTTATTTCAATTGACTAATGGTATTCTATTACCTACTGGCAAAACTTACTAATTGTCTCTAATTTGATTTTGATGAATTTAGATTGTAATTAACAGTGAATTATTTTCACTAATCTGTCTACGATCGTACGCGTACACAAATAACATTAAATTTGATCTGTTTATTCAATTGTTGAATATTCGATGAATGCATAATTTTATCATAACAAATATTGTTAAATATAAAATATTTAGCTTAAACTTTTGAAACAAATTAAACTATTCTTTTTTATACAACAATAGTGGAATATTTCAAACGCTAAATATTGTCTTTGTTTGTCTATTCATCCGAGTTGTTATGAAAACAAGTGATTGTGAGTACAAGCAATTATAATACTGATCCTGATATAATCAAGCTTACACTACACACGGATCCAGTCATGCATGCAGAATAATAATAGATTACTTCTAAACTTAAGAACAAAACGAGGTCAAAGTAAAGGATAATCACGTCTCGAATGTATAATCTATCATACCGATGTACGTTAAGGGTTTAGGCCAAGTTTGTAAGGATAGTGTGTATGAGTTTATGAAATAGAATATTCTGCGAATAACGTAACAATGACCGTAGCTGATCAAGCGAAAACAATCCAAAAAAGTTACCAAACTTGTAGACAAAATAAACTGTACGAAGGATTTTTGAATGACAAAAGTTTCGAGAGCCCCATTCTTGGGGGAAGTGAAACAAACGATAAACACTCAAACAATTTGTAAACATTTTTCAAACGCCCGGTATAGAGAAAAGCGTTCATGAAAATAAACATTAGCATTGTAATTTGAGGATTATAGGACTTTCCAAATGAACAAAGACATTAGATAAGAAGAAGAGCAAACATTTTCATAGTTGGTTATTTCAGTGTGCTCGTAAAACTCGAAACAATACATCGACAAAATGCACTCGCTGTGCAAAGAGATCGAGTGGATGCTTCAGCTCGAATGCCGTGTTTCATATTACTTTTCAACAAGATTTATCGTCAGGTTTCAGCCTAACCCAATAACGTCTTATCTTGCATAAAAGCATACAAAGTTTCCACTTGTCTATTCAACGTTGCGGATGCGCGCCAATGCACACAGGCAATGACGTACACTATTAAGTCGAGGCTCTTGCTAACTTTGTTGCATGTCGTAACGTCTACTGCAAGTCTTGTACTAAAAGCGTCCCATATTGTATCGCGAGGAGAACATTTCGAGACTGGCATCAAGTTCCCGGGCCACTGCGTGCGCGACAATGTCTTTTACTCTGCAAGTTTAACTCGTTTAAAATTCGATTAAGCCGGTATCCGGAGAAATACGATTTTAATTTTGTATTTCAATCACATTTAAGCAGAGCAAACTTGGGAACGGCTCGTTCAGCAGACTATTCCAGTGCGCGCCTAACGTCCTATCTTTTGATACTGACTAATTGATCGCGAACAGTTGCCACTGTTTTATTTGTTATGTATAAAAGCCGTTGGACAAATATTTGCCTGCTATTTGCAGACCATTAGCCTTTGCAATTTTGTCGACGGTCTCTTTTTCAAGCGGCTTTTTGTCTCTGTTAGTTCATTTGTTTTTACTTTTTATTTACCTTTCGAATTTAAAATTCCGTTCACTGCAAAATATTATGTTAAAAAAAAAAAAAAAATGCTTTGTGTTATTATATTTTTATTCTTGCAGTGCTTCATTCACGGTACGTTTCGTTGAATAAACAATTTCAACCGAGTATACCTGGTCTATGGGAAGATTTACAAATGTTATATAACTTTTGTCAAATAATTTTCTTGGATGACGATTTTGCAAACTAATTATAAACTTCGAAATTGCATCAAATTGAAAAACAAGATGCACACGTCTTGTTTGGGGGAGTTAGCATGTGTCAGAAACGTGTTCTCCGGACGTAAACTTGGTGTTCAATGATAGCTTTAATTAGATGGATAGTAGAGTATATCGACCAGACTCTCAGCTGGGCTTTAGTTAAGTGCAGCTGAACACATACACATCTACTAAAACATTCTAATTCAATTCGTTTCATTCGAATGGTAATAGCCGTCGGATTTAAACGAAATTTGTCGACTTTTATCGATGATCATTTGTTCAGTTCAATAATAATCGTTATGAGTGACAGGTCAACATTTTAGAATCAAATTCTAAAAAGAAAATAATAAAGTACACCTGGGGGGTTTATAACTACAGTTTCCTACGTGGATATCGTTAAGTGGATCTTTTGACACTCTCATTACGCGAATTCAGGTCGAACAGGAGAGCCCGCGGGGCAAAAGATTTTCTTATTAAAAGTAATGACGAAAAGACTGTCCAATTTAGAGCATTGATGTGCGAAGATATGTACTTACTGGTTGCGCTGACAGCTGGTCCAATGACCGAGTACTTTGGGTTGGCGGTAACAGCCCCAGGGACGACCTTGTCGGGTTCTGTAACACATTATTGTAATTATCTTGAGAATATACAGTATCGTTAATTACAGAAGGGAGTTTGTGTGCGCATTAGAACATGACCAATCTACCTTAACGCGAACAAGCTATGATTCATTGCCTTATAAATTCGTAGCGACCGGAAGAACGTAAGCCTAGCGAATGTCCTCGAATTCATACAGATTCATTTGTTTACGTTTTACATGGCCGACACTTTTATTTTCAACACTCATGCGTGGGGAAAATATTCACAAAACGATAATAGAAATTTGTTGAACAGGTTGTAGTGGGTGACGAAATTCGATTGATGAAAATGAATGAATTAAAAAAACTTGAGATTGTAGATAGAAATGCCATTTAATTTTTGTACAAATAAACGAGAGCTTAATGTAATCAGATCAATCCAATAAGAAAGTATCTACGAAGAGCTGAGAAAGATTCAATATCACGGACGACTCATTTCTTGGTTGTACTACTTAGCGCATGAAAATTATGGTTTACTACTGAAATCTGTGCTATTGAGCTGGAGCCTTTTAGATATATATTTTGAAAATTTAAATTATTTCAGAAAACACATTTGTAATCATAATGGAACAATGTTTGATATTTTATCATTCATAAGATACACAAAAGTTTCAATTAAAGAACTTGCCAACACAATTGATAACAAATTGAATGATTCATGTTTCTGTACAGTATGAACTTGTAAATTTCAACTTCGTACAAATGTTGATTCGAGTAGATATTTCACAGACTGTTTAATTAAAAATTTTGTTTGATTTACTTTTTTAATATTTTCACTTATTTCCATTTCTAAGTTTCGAAGTTACTCATCGAACTTTATCGAGAGAAACATTCTCAATTACAGTTGTTAAGTTATTTATCGAGATTAGCCTACGGCATTGAACAAGTTGTTTCTCAAACCATTCAGGTAAACATAATATGAAAACGGTTGAATAATAATTCAAGATTTCGTTCGATGAGATGAGATACAAGCATAATTTGAGTTCAACATTAAATTGTGTTATTGAATTATTCAAGTTAGTAGATTTTTTTAATCACACGAGCACTTTTATCAACAAGCAGTATCAAACATTTCTTATCTACCGAGTATTCTATTTGGAACATTACACGACAAAAATGTTCATTTACCAACTATTCATACATCGTTTCTACTTTACCGACATGAATAACACATTGAAAACTAAAAATCATGGTAAGATATGAGCTGTAAAACATGTAGAGATCTGTATTACCGTCGACGATCTGTAAATTTCGTTGAGGAAAACTTACAATTGTAAAGTAAGATCTCGAGACTGTCAAAACGTTGACTCGTACTACTGATTTTTATATTCAAAAGTATTTAATTTCAGAATTTAACATTTTCTAAAAAGGGATTGACTTTAGACTTTGTTTATTGAATTTTCGGTAAATTTTCATTCACGATTCGTTTATGAAAATTAGAGAGTAATGAACGAATGTTTTTTTTTAATGAAACTTATAAGAAACAACTATAGTTCAGTACCGATAACTCTAATATATCAAAACATTAAATGTGTTTTTAATATACTGTACTTCTGCAACTTTACTTTAAAAAAATAATAAGTTTGCTTTTGGCTCTTAGCTTCTCGGTATTTGCAGCCAAGCTTACCAGTCATTAATTACGGAAATTACTAGTCGTTAACGAAGGAGCTTTCTAGTTACCAACTACCGACTCTCACTTCCTTACACAATGTTTTAAGATCTCAATTTCGAAATTGCGCTCGTGTAATTATTGACACAAATCTACCTATTCAATGAATTATAATAAAATATTGATTGGTAAAAAATATAACATAAAATTTACATTTATAGTAAATTAAAAAAGAAAAAAACAAAAAACGATGCAAAAACGACTAATCAATTGCTTTTGAATACTTGTCAGCGATTAATATTTATATTTTTAAATGTTTTTGTATATACTTTTTTTCCAAATAATAAATGTTTCGAACTTGTTTATCGAACAAACTGCATTATTTTGCAACTATAACTAAACCTTCGGTGTTATGAAACACATATTGAATTGCAGTTAATACTTGAAGTTCTGTGTCTGTGGTGGTTTTTTTTTCTGCATCTATGGATCATTCAAATCCTAAGACTTTGACTGTTGAATGGGAACTTACCGGAATGTATAGTGTCATCCACCGGTTGAAATTCGAATATAGCTTTAAAGCCTTGACCTGGCCACTCAGAATTGGCGACGAACTCGAGATAAAGGTAAGGTCCTGTACTAAGTACCTCGACTTCTGCTCCTTGGTTGCACAACACCTCTATTGTCGGAGCCGCAGAATCCATGCCATCATGTACCCTGATTAAATCGGCTCTATTCAAACAACTGTAACAGAATTTAATACACTTAATCCTCATTGAAAATGCACAATTGATCGATTAATTAATAATACAAAATGTAGCACTAATGGTGATATCTCCTTATGATTATCACTTCAATTAGCCCCAGATGCCATAAGCTTAATTATAATTTCAAGTCTAAACAAAAATAGTCGTGAGCAAACAGCAGTTTTATCTGTTCGAAACTGTGTTAGCCAAATTCAATCCTTTCAGAAACTTTTCTCTCAGTAAAGCATACAAATATTAACAAACTATTCTTGAAATCTTGAAAGTGCCTTCTCCGTTTTAATATCGCGCAAGTCTTAAGTCGAATAAACGCTCAACTTCTTCATAACAAAAAATGAAGATGTCCGAACAGTCTCGTATAGTGATAAGGATAATGCACTCGGCAAATACAATTTACCAAATCCGACGTCTGAAAATGATAAATGTCGCGGGGCTTTAGTAAATACTGCTTGCGTCTCCATAAAGCATACATTCATAATAAAGTGAGCTTAGAGAGAATCCACACCGAAACGCGAATAACAAAATTTATGGATACTATTTATCTAATAAATAACGAAAACAGATTATAATCTCCTCTCCTATTTAAAAGGCCGCCCTCCGGAAGATT
Organism: Trissolcus brochymenae; assembly: GCA_030523145.1. Lineage (NCBI taxonomy): Eukaryota > Metazoa > Arthropoda > Insecta > Hymenoptera > Scelionidae > Trissolcus > Trissolcus brochymenae. Next base: position 13,357 of record JAQQRF010000838.1, on the reverse strand, counting down.
CTAAGTACTCTGAGCGACGGTTTATATTAAACCGAGTTCTCGGCGCCTGAGACATCCTCCAAATTATCTAACGTTAATCTATTCTTATAATCGAACAGACCATTGCCCTCCCGGTGCTCGTAATTTCAACCACTTGTACCTTACGGCGGTCTAAAACAACCTAGTAATTAACTGTCGACTGATGATAAGTTATCATACATCAACCTCGATTAGGTCAAACAAACATAACTTCATAAAACTGATGGCAATATTACCTTTAGATGGAAACCTTTGAACACAACCGTTTTTTATTTTTAATTTGTATTTCTGTTTATTTCATATTTCATTTGATATTTTTGTTTGTGAAAATTTAAAAATTAACTTAAATTGCCTGTGAAAATTCAATATCTGCTGATAATGTTTGTCAACTGTTCATTTCATGTAGAAACTAATATTGTACAAACTGAATTCACTAAAAGTTTCATGGCAGTAAGTTTAATTTCAAAAATATATCAACGTATTTCATATCGGACGTCACATTCATTCATTCATTATGAAAAAAGCATTTGCGTGTGCGAAGACATATTACGATGTCGAAAGACCATATTTTTTTAATAGTTACTCAGTGTTTTTGAAACAAATGAACGGGTACAAATTGGACTTAATGTATTAGTAATAGAGATCAATTACAGGATGAAATTGAGTTAACAACAGCTGCGGCAAAGAGTGTAGTTATTTCTGAAAATATGACAGCGACGCGTGTTCATAAGGAAACGATTTTATGTCTCGTTACGTGTACTCACATAGCGCATTTATTAACGAATGCTTCCCAACTTGGTTTGTTCCTCTAGATATTATTTTCGTGAACACGTGTCTTGATCACTGTGCATTATGTCTACAGGCTTGTTTAATACAATTATGAATGAAACTATGCGTAAAATTACGTCTAATATTTCCGCTTGTAAATCTGACGTTATGTCTCATGTATTCAAAGGCATATTATCTTAATCAATTTAATATTTCATATTTTCAATATCCAAATAACTTTTGATACCAAACGAAATTAATTCCTCCAGCCAGCTGAGGAAAAAGAACGTTTGTCTTTTTGGATTCCAACTGAACCAAATCGCTGACAATCGATTATTGTCAATTATTCAACGTCAATGAGACAGGATGTCGATCCGAGTTCAGGCAAATTTGTGAATGACTGAAAAATTGATGAAATGAAATTTGTTCGGCCGCTAAAAAAACAATCATCCCTGTACAAGTAAAGCCATTCGTTTATAGCAGACGAAAGTTTGTTTTTTTTTTTTTTCAATGAACAAAATAAATCTTGTGGATCAAAGGCGTCAAAAAGCACTAGGACTATCAAAAGTTTTGGTTGGAGTGTGATGCACAAGAGGCGCGTAAAAAATTCTCGAGAGAGGATTGCGTGGCAGTACATAAAATATACATCATACGGGCTTAGGATGCTAATCGAAAACGCCAGTCGACGAAGAGCATACATCCGTCGAAACAAACGCTGATCGAAAGCTCCGTGATATTGCTTTCAGAGCAACGACCACTATTTTTGCGCCAGGGAATTGTATTCGGTGTGTGTTGCATGGTGCCGGAGCGGAGTATAAATGACGCTCTTATTAAAGTGAGAGAACAAGTACGTGCTGGCAAAGTTCACAGCGTGGACTTGCAGCCAAGTTTTACGTGAAGTGGAAGGATTCATGATAAAGAGAGAACAAGATGACGAAGTCTTTCTTCCGAGTTGCGAGCACTTTTGCTTCTGCACTTCGCTTGTTTCCGTTAGATCCGACAAAATTGCTCGGCCCGTGTTACAGTGACAAAGCGTTCGGTCAATGCTTTGCAATTCCGGGCTGTCGTTGTGTTTTTTGTTACACTTACAGTCGTCATTTTTTGACAAACGATGATTCGTGAGAAATGATGGCAGTTCCATCTCTGATTTCGACAAATCGCTTCTGGGAATTCACGATTTTCGATGAACAAAAAAATAACAGCTCCGACCTCTCCAAGTGTTGGAGAAAAATAGATCCGCAGGAAAGTGATTGATTAGAAAGGAGATATGAATAGCGGGCGAATGAAAATTTAATACCGTGTGCCTAGGGTGTTTGCTAAACTTATGATTTCAATACGTAAAACGTCTTCTTAGGTCTTGAAAATTGAGTCATCTATTTCCGCACCGGAAACTTGGTTCGAAATATAGAATGTTATAAGTATAGACCATATTGGAATCTCTTCTCTCGCTCTGACATGTTTTATGAGAGCTCAAGTTAAAGATATCACAAAAAGTCGATTTTTCATTCTTCTCAGGAATGTCATAAAAAAATCAAAAAAATACAATGTCATCTTAAAAAGCTGGGCTCCCAACTTTGACACTTCTTGAAACAATGATGAATGTTTAATAATCTAACATAACAAAATATAGATGTTTTACCAATTTTTGTTTGGTGAAATATTCTGTGAATAAAGCTCTTTTTTTATAGATGACCAGTAAAAGAGTGCACTTCTTGCATCTACCGAGGGATTCAAGAATTACCCGACGTGATCGATATTCCCTACTTGACCAGATACGGGAGCATGTTGCGGTTATTGTATTTCAACCAGAAACAAGATAGATGAGCAAATATGCAACGTTAAACACAATTTTATTTGAAAAAATTGTTAAATTTTCTGTAAAAGGGAGTATTTTTATTAAATTTTTTGACAAAGACCCTAACGTTTTATAACAAAAGAGAATATCACCCATGCCATTATCCTTATATTCCCGCCATAAATTTCTGCTGATATTTGATTTTTTATCTCAAAACCTGTAAAAAAAGGTTTACAGAATAAATGTGCGTCGTTAATTAAAAGCTAAAGCCGGATTTTAAATTCGAGCGATAAATTCAGCCTTACAGTTTCTGAGCTCTTCGGAATGAGTATCAAACACGATATTAATGCATAATAAAACGTGAGCTCAGATGCCGATGCGTTGAACAAACGGCCCGTCTATATGAGCTTTGAGATTAATGCTTAAATTTTGGGAAGAAGATTCTCAAGGGATGTTTGCAGACCCGATCAAAAGAGTAGCCACATTAAATGTCTGCCTCAATTCAATCATGTGTAAACGTTACTTCAAAGGGTGCCGCGTGATAGCCTTCGTGTATTCTTTTGATAAAAATGCCGAATCCAAACCCTTCGTGGTTTATTCGCTACACTTGCGCGAAAAATTCTTCCCTTATTTCTCTTTTTTAAACTTTCTCCAAATCTACGTTCTTGTGAGGATAATGGGATTTACTTCAAATTAGAACGAAAATTAAGATGAAAAATAATAACATTAAAACTTAATCAAGTCGAAATAAAATGTCTCTTGGTGTAAAAGAAAAACAGTGGGCATAATAAGAGTAATGTTTAAATAATTGTTCTGAAGTGTAGACAGAGATTTAAGTCATTTTTATGAGGTAATAAAATGGGCATTATGAAGATCCAAACCAAAAATTACAGTACGATTACAAAGACAGACTGGTTTTTAACATGGTAATTTAAAAATAGATTTATATGATGTAAAGTTAAATTACATTTCAATTTCCAGAAAGTGAGAAAATAAACTCAACTGAATCTCAAATATTTAAGTTTCCAAATGCACACTTGCAATTTATCTTCAGTCCTCAAGCATCAAATTAAGAGCAAATAAATTATGGAACGGTTCATTCGCTAGCATCACGTAGTACTTGACTTTATTTTGAGTTCTTAATCATAATACTAATGACTAGTTGTCTATTTGTCGCGTTCATAATTGAACGTAAATATAAACTGAAAATGTAATGATCACAAATATTATGCAAGGTGGCACAATCGAGAACATTAAAAAGCACTTCTGAGATTCGAGTTTTTGGTTAAGAGGGTGGGTACAGTTGTTGAAGTACTAAGTAGAATCGGTGAAAATGAAACCAGATTCGCATTTCTTCTTATTCGCCGTCACGGATAACGAAATTTTAAAACTTTGTCATCGGTGAACGCACAGACATCTGAGCTTTCTGTCCATTATTCAATGTTGGGGGATTACTCAGTTGTGGAAACAGAAATATGAGTTTACTAACAACCCATTTTTTTCAGGTATTGAAATAATCACGCGATTTGGAATTCATCGAATCAAAAACTTTTTTCATTTGCAGCTTTCAATATTCATTCCAGCCTTCTTTCATGAAAAACTACGATTGACGTGCCAACATTACATCGCAATAAAGTTTTCATTAAAATTTCAACCGGTGTCATTTGTCTCAAAATGTCAAATCTTTTGTGATTTTGATAATGAACAGTCTGTGGGACTTGACGTCACTTACAATGAAATGAACGCAATCAAATATTTACTGTCAGATATGAATAAATAAAAAACAATATAAGTCTTTTACAGTTCATTTCTTACATTAGTGATTTTTTTATACCGAGAACATTGGCAGCAATTCATGTGTCTTGAAATGATATCACAAATAAAAAGGGAGTCTTTCAAACTCCCTTCAAACTTCAAAAAGGGAAACGTTTCATGTTTCTGATCATATTTTTACAGTATGATATTGATATTGTAAAACATTCGACCGCTACCCTCCTGAATGTGAAATGCAAAGAAACGTTATGTGAAAATAGTACATGTTGAATTATTAGCACCAACAAACTTGAACTATATATGTTTTCAAATTGTTCGTCAAAAAAATCTTTTATATATATATATATATATATAAATGAAAAAATAGTTTTACATCCAATTGAACGATTCCGTTTGAAACAACACTTAAAGAATATTACAAAATATCGTTATTTGCAGATTCCAAATAAATTGAACAGTGTTTGCAAATAAAACAATAGCCGACGATTAAATAGCAAAAATATGTTAACATCGTTGGCCATCGGGTCGCAGACCGTTCGCAGTGCGTTTACCCTATTACGGAAGTTCTCCAGTGTCAGACACTAGACAGGTACCCGACCTCGTAGAACAGATGCCACGACTGGTTGCTCGCCTGGTTTGTTATACAACAAAAAGTATTTTTATACTTATTCTTTCTCCGTGAAATGCGTTTTGTTACTTTGAGTCACACTTTTCACCAGGCGTTTGCCTCTCATTGAACAAATTTGTATCCTGTCGTCTTTCCGGCGCATTTATTGCCGTACAAGTGGGTTATTCTGTTCCACCCAACCAAACAAGGAGTTTATACCTATAACAGTAAGACGAATTCCCACAAATTGACCATTTAAGATGAAAATGTTGAATCCTTGCTGCGGTGATAAATATTTGTTGCAAACTTCTACGTAGCGACAGTAAAATGCATAGGTCGGAACTGACAGTGACGTATGATAACGTCTGCACGATTACTGGAATGTTATTTTTTGGACTCGCGAAAAATTGACGCTGCCCTGGGCGCGCATGTGTAATTTCCTGTGGGATTTTTCACATCAGTTTATAATACACTTCCTGTTATGTGTGTTCAGAGAATTGTGGAAAAATGAAAGGTTTTTCTTTACATTATTCTAATGGAACATGACAATTACTCTTACTTAAATTTGTAGATAATGAACTGTGAAAAATGTTTTTTTTTTCCGTTTTTTTTTCTAGTTGTTCAAAATGAATGTTGCGAATTAAAATATTGACGTCCAAGAGTCTCTGGAGAACATGAAATATTCGTTGATTCTCGTGACCCAGGTGGGACCGGAAAGTTCTTCAACAAGGTTGCGACGTGCGACGTCGGTGGCAGTGACACTTTGTACTTGGTAGAACATTACAGAGTAGCGATACATCTTTGAGAAGCGATGCTGTGGTACGTGTATTACCTGTCTATCGAGCCGTCACGGCGCGCATGGATAACTGTGATGCACATAGCGCATTGTGCACATCGATATGCATATGTCGTATTTTCCATGCACGAGAGGCGCTTCCAAAATACTGTTCAAATATTGTATCAGACTACGACGTTACACATTTAACACATTATACCATTTAAGAGGATTTCAATGTAATTTTATATTTGCGTAAATGGTTGCGACATTATTCGAACTTTTAGTCAGCTAACGACGTTTCATGACTGAAATTCAATTATCCAAGGATTTGGTTGATACACTGGGTCATAGACATAGATTGCGATTAAAATGCAGAAGTAAATGTAGGTGTAATACATGAATAGAATCGCTGGATTTTCAAAATAGTTGTCCATTGTTATTCAAATTTTCCCAGCCGAGATTATAGTCTTTGAATGTAAATTAATATTTTTCACCCCGAATTCGTTTCAATCTGAAAGGATGATAGGAAAAAAAATGGCTTCCTTTTATCTGGTATGAAAAATTTGATAGAAGCGTAACACTTTATTATTATAATTCGAGCTACTCACTTAAGATTTAGAGGAATAATTTAAACAAAATTCAACTAAAGGTTCTTCAATTTATTGTTTCGTCTGAAAGGAATTCTTACGTTACATCAGTTTCCAAGGGAATCAAATTTTCAGATTCGTACTTCCCTATTATGATATGTCGGTTGGAGCCGCCCTGAAATATTAAAATGGTACCGGATATGCTATACACGCTTTTTACGATATTAAAGTTAGTTTTCAAAGTTGTCACCCAGCAACCTTATGAATTTTAATCATAGAGCATAGCTGCCTCTTATTCAGCACGATCTAACTGAGTGTTTTCATCATATCAATTATTTATTTTCAATCATTCCGAATAAGTTTTGTAAATTTCATTAGCTAATCAAAATATAAACTTAACGTAAACTATTGATTATACCAAAGTGTTTAACAATAATAATTCTGCAACCAAAACACCGCCCAACAATTCTGCTATTTAATTACGACAAGTAGGTTATTATTAGTTTGAGCAACTCAAGTCGCGGTGTATTCCAATTGAATGTCCGGATTCTAAAAGGGAATTTGCTTTTAGGAGGTCTTTATATTCAAAAGAAAAATGTATCGAAACGATGTTGAAATAAAAAAAAAAAAAAAAACTGTTCGAGCACATTTTCCTTTTCAAATCTGGACGTTCAATTATCTTGAATGAAACAAAACAATTTCATGTAACATACGTTAATCATCATTGATAAATTTTAAGTAAACCCTGATTTGACGATTCTTACCAAAACGCCGCATGGTGTTCACATTCACACGACATAAAATTTCGATCCAGTGCATTTTTTCGCCCGAGCGCTGCTTTACGATTCAGTTGAACTTTTTATAACCCGCCATAAAATGGAATCGGTTTCATTTCGCGTGTATGCATATGCATAACACGTAACCTTATTTTATTATGATCTAAAACGTTGTTTATTTATTTCGATTCTCAGCTGATTTCAGACGATGGAATATTTATTGCTTAGTGGCTAATGTCACATTTGATTGATTCGCTTATTTCAACTTATCTGTCTGTTATATTTTTATATTTAGACGCCGCAAAAGGTGTTCTGATCGAATCGTGAGCCACCTGAAAAGATTGTCCTAGATTCGGACGAGGAGTAAAATCAAAGTTAAGTCATGAAGGAAAACGGAAAAGCGAATCCGAGTGATCGCCGCAAAGCCCGAGGTATCGTGACGGCAAAAGGGACAATGTGATTTCCCGCTGGTAATTTTATTTGTCGCCGAAGAGATGAGCGTCATCTTATATCCACAAGGCTGACACGGATACGAACATTTTTACTTTCCTTATTTCTTCGTTCGCTCACTCTTATATTTTTTTGTCCCATCCGTTTCTCATCCTGCTCTTCTCGTTTCGCTTGCCACTATTTATCTCTTTTTACGTTTGCGGTGTAGTCTTTTGTATAACAACCAATTCGCAACGAACGTAGATCGCAGGGATCGAAAAAAAGATTAGTCGATGGTAAGATTAGTGACAACGATAGAGAGTCCGATGTTTAATTTTTAAACGTGTGCGCAATAAAGTGTTTGGTGCCGTATTTGAATTCAAATTATACTGTTCATTAAATTTTGCAGATATATGTATATATACTGTCTCAGGTTTATTATCATTTTGTCTTTAAATTTTTACGCAGACATCACTCGTTGTCGACGTACTTACCATGAAACTATATGATTCTGAAAAGGGATCTCAATGAAAGAGCCAATAAAATTTTCATTATTACTCTACTGATTGTAAAAGGTACACAATATAAGTACCAGACCTATTCCTAAACCAATAAAACTACTTCAGTTGAGCGAAACACTCCCCATCTACACAACTAACTTAGCCGAACACAACGCAGTCTTTTCATTTGATTATTCTCATAAAATCAATTAAAGCCTGCAAAGTTTTTTTCATTGGAAAATTTTTGCAATACGAGCAAACGATACGGTCGTTTGGATGAGAAGAAGTTTTTTAAAAGAAAAGAAACGATCGATGCACGAATGTCTGAGGGCATTTAAAACGAATTCGAACTACTGAAACTCCAGGCACTTTGGCTACTACTTCGCACTCAGGCATTTTTTTCAATCCATTCTGTTATTTCTGTCAGTTATTTATTTATTTTTCTTCAGGTGAATTATTTTTACTTACATCATTATTTGTTTTACTCTTAAATTGATAATTGTCTTTCAGATTTAACAATCAGGTTTTTAATCAAATAATTACGACTGTCTTGTCTGACTTAACGATCGGTATAATAAAGCTATATTAATACTGGTTTCGAGCGAAACCAATAAAATTTTTAATAAAATTGTATTTTCATAGCTTGCGTGAGAGATTGATAAATGTTTAGTCCATAAAGTCAATTGCTTCTGCCGTCACTTGAATAAATTCATAGTAACTCGATCACGATTCATTTTTTATTTGCTCAACTTAATCTCGTTTTTTGGATCGCGAGACTTATAGTTGAATCATTTATTTCTGCGATCTCACTTTGACACCGCTTTACTATTCCGGAAATGAGAACGTCAAATCCTACGGTGTCGGGTAGTAAAGAATAGCTGAATAACGCAATGGAGGCTCCTCGAATTTCAATGACCTCATCCAATTGTAAACATTTAGAAAAAGGCAAAAAATACTCTAGTAACTTATCTTAAATTTGAATAAATAAAATTAATTTATTCTATGTGTCTGGTCTGATTTAAAAATTACATTAACAATCAACACAGCACTACTTTCATAACAAAAATGTATCATTCATGCAAACTTTGTGAATTTGTTTGTAATTTTTCTCTTTAATAATTTAATCCTATAACTTTCAAGTAATATGCAAATTTTTATTGTAGGTGTGTCTAAAGAGATCTAGAGAGAGAAAAAGAAAACCCTATTTTGTGTAATTTTTTACGTGTGCATTTACATGCAACAGCGTTACATGACACGAAGTCTTACAATAGAAAATGACCCAGAGCCATTCAAAAAGCCGGCACCGTCAACTTAATCCTCGATAAACCCACGAATTCCCCTTTAATTCTGTATTGAGCTTCCTTAATTTCATTCGTTCCAGCGGTCTTTACACCGACCAACTATGTCAGCTTTTGCACGCTAAAAATTCACCCGGAGTCCACGGTGAGGTTTTGTTACATTTTTAATGTATAGAATTAAAAATGTTATCTGTAATGAGTTTCAACTTTCTTCTAGTAAATTTGTGTGACCGAAACAAAAATTGAGTAAGTTCATCGCACTTTAAAAAAAAATGAAAACAAAAAAAACTTATTTTTTAAGTTAAAGTGTCTCAATAATTAAGTCAAAACAGTTCAATTGTTTTGGTTATTAAAATTATCTCATTTTTATTAGAAATGATACTTGATTATAAACATCCCTTATTATTGCATTAAATTCATCATATCAATTTGAAAATAAAATAAGAGATTTCAGAGGATGAACGTTGCACGTCATTTGCAACATGTATGTGTTTTGTTGCATTTATTTTATATATTCAACTTTCGTTGCATCGATATGAAATCAGATATGTTTGACCTGAATTGTTAAAAAAAATTGATCATAATTGTCGGTCAGAGGTAATGATAACAATCGTTGCCTGACATTTATTTCATTGTTGAGAGACAGAAAACGTGTTATATTGATTTTAAGTTTATATGTCAGGATTCATCAAAATTGAATCAACAACTAATTTGTAAGATTAATTTTGTTATTGAAATGAACTCGTTCTTTCGCTACTTCCAACCTAAAGTTGTCTATAATTTTTACAAAAAGTTGATGTGTAAGTTGTCAGAGATGGTTAAAGCTTGAGTTTTTCGGATGATGAATGCGCTATTTAAGAGCTTGAGACTGCCGTTTGAAGCTACTGTCACTGGACGAGTTAACTGTTGCGTTTTGTAGATTTATGTAGGTAATACCAGCAGCGTTAGCTGGATGACATACCAGTGGCTATAAAATTCGATGCCACGAGAAAAACGTGATCTTTCATTCATAGCTTTATAATGTGTCGATCGTTTATTCGGTTCAAAAATCAACATAGCCTACTTTTATTTTAACTGAAACTTGAATGTTATACATAATGAGCCTAGTTTTATTTAATATAACGTAAGAGCTAATATTACCAATGTTTGGCCAACTTTGAGTCAAAATATCTTCATTACGAGGCACAGGTATAACTTCGAAATTTGCCAAAATTTAGTTCATAAAACAAACAATGACTGATTATTGTGAGTCAACTATACAACACCTTAAAATCTGTAGCAATTAGCTGCATCAATTAATCACCCGTCAGTATCAAAATCAAAGGAAGCACAGATTGAAACTGAAATAAAATCAATCTTAACATTCAAGTGACATTCATCGTTGAAAGTTTATTGCAAACATCATTTATGGTGATTAAACGCGCTGAAAACTTTCATTATTAATACAAAAGTGAGCACGAGCCGTCGAAATTCAATTAATTATTCCTCCTAGAACTTGGAATAACGGAATCTTCAGCAACGATCATTAACACGTCGACTGATGAAAGTGGAACAAAAAGAGAGCGCTTTATAATTCCGCATCGTATAATGAGCATAGTGGCTGCGTGGCAGCAAGATTGTGTTGAATAAATGACACGGATTTTTCATGACTATCAAAGCTTATCGCGTGGAATATAACGAATGTATTATCGTCGTCGTCCAGAATAAAGAGTTTTCCAGCCGTGGAATCCGTAATTCGAGAAAAAGAGAAAAACGGAGATAGGAAAGTGAGCGGGGGCGTGACGAGTGCGGAAATTCGGGCTGCGAAAAAAGAGAGAAAGTACAAAAGAGAGCGGAAACGGAAGTTGGGTTTCCGCAGGGGTGAAAGAGGAATAGATACCAACTCCTTCCTGAACTTTGGTCGGTTGTTCGCCAGCTGCTGGAGTCAGTTTCAGGTGGTTTTATATCAAACGTCGACCAGCGACACCAACACCATTACCATCGTTTGCCAAACATTTGAATAAGTTTGTTTGATTAGTTTAATGCTTCATTAGATTTCACATGTCCGATGGAAAACGAACGAAGCATAATTTCTTTATTTAATCGAATAAAAATGGATGCGTTCAACTGTAGTAAATATTATTTCCACTGAGATGTGCATGAGCTTTAAAATTCATGAACGTGCAATAAAATCTTTCGGATGTTTAAGTCAATTAACCAAATTTGTGCGACTTAGAATGAATGGAGCTAACAATTTATTTAGTTATGGAACATCTTAAGAGTTTCTCAAATTAGTCAGTACCAGAAATATTACATTATCCTGACATAATGAAAGATATTCCTCTGGGTAAACAGAGTCTTTGTCAAGACTTTAAGTTACAATGAAATGATTAATCAAAATGTCATAATGGCAGAATTAGTGGCCTTTACCATTAGAGAAATCGTAATTAGAGCCATTACCCCAAAATATGAGCTGTTAAAGAAGTTACACTTTGCATAATTTGCCGTCTTACATTGTCTCCGGTCTCATGTTTTCATGAGTGACAAAGATCAAAATTTAAGTATCATTTATCATGCAGAAGAAAAAAACCCGTGAATCTATTTTAAAACCGACGACGAAAATAATTCTTGTTTGCATAGCGAAATCAATACTGACGGATCAGCAAACTGCATATACTATGGTTGAGAACCTTTTTTTTTATTCCACCTAATCTCCAATATTTTAATCACAAATTTTAGCTGACCTTAATAAACTTTTGTCGAACAAGCTTTACTAACGTAAGTTTGATTTATGATGGAGCGTGCAACAAAAGAAAAAGTGTCATTAATTCATGTTCAGCCATTTGATTTGAACCGATATCTTTTTTGTTAAGCTTGATTAAAGAAAAAATTACTAACCTCAAATCGCCTTCTTGCAGTGCAATTTCCTCGAACACCACTCGTATCCGTTCCTTTAATCTGAAACGAGAAAAAAAATCAATTAATAAATTTGGTCATTTTTGGTTTACAAGATCGCCGACAACAACGTATGACGTCATTTGTCAACTCGGCATGCATGATAAAGCCTCTCGACAATTGAATATATCAAATGTAATCGTTAAATATAATTTCAACAAAGTAACTTATCTTCGTTATGACTCGTGTTGAATTGGTTTCTTTCAGTTTGGAAAAATTATTTCGATCGTATAAATTTGATCAGGTCGCGAGACTTTTGCGTAGGGGATATATATTTTCCGGCGCTAGACTTTCGTCGATAAAATAAGATTCATATGACCATTCCTGGTCGGGTTATTTGGCCGATTATCGTAAGCGCACAATGATATTTCATTTGCTGGAAATTTCGACGAGTCTTATAGTTACTCCTGATCCAATGTTTGATTCAAGTGTCATTTACAAGGTTATAAGATAACTCATTTCTAATTTACAATACAACAATACTGACAGATATTTTTTCTATCACATTCTCTCTTCCGTACTGATTCTTTTTTTCGAGTTTAAAATTTTTCATTTTTGTAGGCGATTTATTGCAAACAGCTTTAATTTAAATATTCATTTTGAAAAGTGTTTCGAATAATGCACTTAAGTTCAAAGGATTTTGTGATTGTTAGTGTTAATTGAGCTCTCTGATAGAAAAAAAAAACAAATATTTTTCAATTGTTTAATATTTTACCGTCGTCTAAAAGCAAGATAATTAGGCGCGTTCACTCAAAATCACTATTCTCGCGCTCGTTTTCGGGCCTTTAGAACTTGTACCTAATTAGGGCCATATTCCATTGCTGTCGCTTAATTGCTTGTTAAATATACGAAGAATTAATAAAGCCTGCGTTCACAATGAAGTGGAGGAGTCTTTTGTGGCCCTTCGCCTATAATAGAGTGCGAGTAAAAAAATGACCGTGTAGTGGGTAAAAAAAGTGGATAAAAAAGAGGTCCACAAAGAAGGACAGAAAACGGAAAAGGAAGAGACACTTCCGGGTTCCGTGTATCCAGCTCATAGGCCGCCGTGATGTTAAAGTTTGTGGCCTGCTAACTGTAACGCAGAGACGATGAGG